>JAVTVY010034479.1:0-150023 GCA_036873755.1 Hanleya hanleyi
CTTTCAACAATATTTCAGCTATATCACGACGAACCAACTAAGCACCACCCACCCAGTTGTGTTCCTGCTACTTCAAAGAAGAAATCTTTGAAGCAGCATGGAACCAAACACCCTCCATCCACCCTATAAAACACTGAGAACAGTGCACAAGACACAGACAGGACGCTTACATGGTGCAATAAAGACAAGTGATATTACAGTGCTAGACATCACATTATCAAGTTCCTGTTGCTTCTCAGCAAAATGCATTGAAGCAACAGGAACCGTACTGCTGAATATGCAGAGGAACCAATGACCAGTCATTCACTACACTGAACCAATGGCTAACATACAACTTTACTATGGAGCTCTTGATTGGCTATATGCTAGTAAGAGTATGTAAATCAGTACAAAAGTAGGGCTAATGCATGCATACTTGTAGATCCGTTTTTAGAAGCCTGGAAAATGGTAGAAAAATAAAAAAATTTGTAAAAAAATAATTAATGACCGGTTAGACCTGAAAGTCTCAAAGGCACAAGTAAAAAATAAAAGGATCACAACCTGTAAGTTTCATGAACTTCCTTGTAATAGTTATCGAGATACGGCTCGGACAGACGGACAGACACATCCCCAGGGCCATAACAATACTCCTGAGCCCGAAGGGCTGAGGAGTAAAAATGACGTGGCAATATCTGTGAAGATAGAAATTATTTTGTTCAGCCTTTAGTGTTTCTATTTTTCTTGCTCAATTTAGTTAATAGCAGGCCTGCAAGTGGCTCACAGTGAAAATATAGGAGGAAATTCGCCAAAATATAGAAGAAATATAGAAATTTTCTTAATAAAATATAGAAAATAAAGGGATGTAACACAGGTCACTACTACAGTTTATGTTCCAAACTTGGTTGTTTTCTTGTGTTTAATCAAATTATTTCCACTGAATGCCGGCAGTCAAAGTGGTGGTGGTGATTGAGGATACCATTCTGCTGCTTGGTTCAGCAAATAGAGATTTAAATCTTCGCGCGGCAAAAAAAATAATTCTGAAATGTATTTCCTCATGCCAATTTGACTCCGTTTAGAGCAATGGTGAAAGTTTTCATAAGAAAAAGTCCAAATATAGGACGTTTGGAGGAAAATATAGGAATGACTCAAAAATACAGGAAAATATAGGAGTCACTTGCAGGCCTGCAATAGTTGCTTATGCTGTGACTGAAATATAAAGCCAAGCGGTTAAAGCGGACACGGCCTACCCTTCTCCCCCTCATTTGCGATCTTTGCTAGGTCGAGGAAATGGGTTCCAATAACGTCGTAGTTGACACTCTCATGGTCACGAAGCTGGATTTTAACCCTTCGACAAAGCGGTGGGAACATTTCTGTGAAAACAATCTGTTCATTCCAGGCAGGTTCATGTGAGCCCTTCTTAACTGAAGTCTTTGCCTAAAACAAATATAAAACAGCAAGACTCTTCATTTGCAGCCAGACATAAATACTTAACCAAGAACAATTCTAAGTTTATGCCATTTTGATATATTATCTTTTTTACATGCTAAAAGAAGTTTCTGATCAATTGTTGAGAATTTGCTTCAAAACAATAAGGAACATATTAAATTGCATTGTTCAAATCATATTCATATTTAGGATGAAAAGGCAAAAGCAAAACTGAAATATATTGGGGTGTATTTATTACAATAATTGTCTCCCCTGATGTGATCCAAATGCATGGTTAACTCCCTTCATGTGATTTGAATACATAGTTATCTCCCTTGATGTGACTTAAATACATAGTTACCTCCCTTGAATCTGATTTCAATGAGAAGTGGAAACCTTTGAGCAAGCCAAAATTGAGTGTTTTGAAAACATCTACATTGAATAGGATACATTTCAATGTAATCAAGAAAATTATCCCACCTTTAATCCAGCAAATGACACCTGGACATAAGGGTCGACAAAGTCTTTAGAACTGAATTCTCCACTGAAGGCTTTCTTCACATTCGACATGATCCCGGTGTTCATTCTGGGGAGGCCCTCGGCTCGGTATATCCTCACAATAAACCTTGCCCGCTGTCTGTCCAATGGTACACCAGCAGGTAACAACAAATTCCTGAAATAATAAATTAAAATGTATTAATATATGTACTTTGTATAATCTGAAGTTTGTCTGTGAAAATACTTTAAATACATTCAGCAAGCTGAAATTTTAATGCAATAGATTCATAAAAGTTACAATCAAGCCCCTAAAACAAAAATTCTATCAGAACCAAATCAAATAGAAGTGTTTAACATTAGATCAGAACAGCTGGACGGTACTGGCACTCATTAAACAGCCTACACCACTAGAATCTGGCACAGTCAGATACAGGCAGTGTCGGCACACGGGGATCATGTGTGTCACTGATTATATAGGTTTCGTAGGGATGAGCATTCGAATTCCAGCATCAGCTAATCACCTGTGATGCAACACTTGATTTTTGTTTCGAACCTGTGCGAACACGACACAACTTTACTGTGCATTTACATCTATCAAGTGTTATAAGCAGGTCAATATACAATCTGATTAAAACTAATAACCCCCCTCTATCGGACATGTCGCTAATTAAGATCTGGGACAATCTGTATCTTAAATCTGTTGCACATGTTAGACTGGCGACCAATCACAGTCCAACTTCAACAGGTGAATAGGTGCCTATTCAGTGGCGGCGAAGTTCAAGGGCGAGATCGAAATGGTGGGCCATAAATTTGATGTGCCCGCTTTAAAGCAGGAGCTGCAGATGCTTCCTTGCATGCTACGTAAAAGACACTGTATAGCCATTCTTCCTACCAGCTACAAAAAATCTTTGCCTTACCAGATGTTGCCGAGTGTATGGACGAATGACGGACCAGGTGAAAAAATTAAGGAATATTTCTTCTTTATAAAATCAGTTCATAACTGTCGTACTAGAGCGGGCTCATCCGGTGTGCTCCGCGTTCCCTTTGCAAGAACAGAGCTTTTCAAGCGTTCATTTAGTGTTCACGGTGCCACTACTTTTAACTCACTTTCGGACACCATCAGACAGTCACCCAGTCTCAATAGTTTTAAGAAAGCCTGTTTTAAGTTCTTCATTGAAAGTTTTAACAAATCTACTTAACTTTTTTATGTTCAACCTGACATTTTGTTTGGCAATTGTTATACTGAAATAGTTTAGTCTATCTTAAAAGTTTAACAAATCTACTTAATTTTTTAGTTTGACCTGTCAGTTTTTAGTAATTCTTATACCGAATTATTTTAGTATCCACTTGATCTGATCTCTATTTGCATTATTATTATTATTGTTAGTATTATTATTATTATTATTATTTTGTTTAGTAATTAATATACTGGATTATTTTAATTCAAACTGAAAATTCTTAACAAATCTACTTACATGTAAGTTATTATGTTCGATCTTACAGTTTCTTTTTAGCAGTTCTTATGATGAATTATTTTAGTACAGTTATCCGCTTAGTTTAAACTCTATTTGCAATGTTATTCTTTGTTGTTCTAATTATCTTTGTTTATTGTTATAATACTCGACTTTCATGTAAACAAGCCATGGCTTATGAAATTATCGAGTTAAATAAAGATTCATTCATTCATTCATTCGTTCATTCAACAACATAAATATTAGGAGTATAAGCCGACATGCTATACTACGAGGCGTCTCATTGGGCGACTATTTGACCCGGGAACAAACGTTCGGAGGTCATCTGACGGACTTGCTATAGGCTCTGTCCCAGATCTTAATTAGTGACATGTCCGATAGAGGAGCGGTTATTAAGTCAGAGTTTTAATCAGATTGGTTAATATATTGTAACTATAATGTTACAAACTAATATATTTGCTTCTGATTTTTTACCTTAAAGTGATGTGATGTAAACTGAATATCTGCCTTCTTCTAGTTTTTTAATAACCATGAGAAATACAAAATGAAAGGTAAGTGTAACATTAACATTTTTTCACTTACGCTTCAATGTCGTCTTCATCTTTTTCCGATTTTGGAGGAACCTGTGGGTATAAAACAGTGTAAGAAACAATTTCATTTTTTATTAGGTTCAAGAGCTATATTTCAGTCATATCACAACGTTTGGGTCCTATTCCTTTTGCACACCCGGAAACCCCAAGGGTGCCGCAGTCGCCTCTTACGACAAGCTGTCTGAGGAGCGGAGGCCTATTCTTACCATGACCGAAGGTATGCACAATGACATCCCAGGTCAACCCCGGCAGCCCCACGGGGCAAGTGTGACAATGTAATGTCTTACTTATATTCAGAGTGAGTGAGTATGTTTTTAACATGGCTTTCAAAAACATTTCAGTCCTATCACAATGACTCGGTTACATTATCCGGACTGGGTCGATCAGTCCTTGATTTGTCCTCTGCCTGCTGAGCACCAAGCGAGGTAGAATTTTGTTTCCATATTTTAAGTCTTTGGTAAGATTCATTTCTGGGATCGAACCCGAGACCTGCTGTTTGCGAGATGATCGCTTTAACACAAGGCCACTGCAGTGCAATCTTATTTTCAAATGGTTGACCAGAAAGGCCTAAAGACATTGTGGGAATTCTTCTCAAAGAGTTTGTCATTCTCTCAGTCTTAGATAGAGCAGAAGTGAGCTCAGATCTAAATAACAGATCGGCCGTTCCAACAACTTATGATGACATGCGAAACAGGGGATTTTTAACACACCATAGAGCTCAATGGAGCTTAGAATGTTTTTTTCTGAAAATCAAAACTCATACTGGTGATAAAACAACTTGGCTGGCTCACTGAAAGATGGTACATCTGTAAGCATGATCTGTATATCCCGGAAGATATATTGGTGAAAACACAAGGTTAACATACGACTTGATGCAATATACCGAGGATCACCATTTACCTGGGATGCTATTACTGCTTGACTTTGAAAAGGCTTTTGATTCTGTGGATTGGGCATATTTGCATCAAACAATAGCATTATTTAATTTCGGTCCGTCTATTCAAAACTGGATAAAGCTGATATATAAAAATGCACAGTCGTGTGGAATCGTCAATGGACATGCTTCTGATTTCTTCGAGATTACTCGTGGTTGTCGTCAGGGAGACCCCCTCTCGCCTTACCTTTTCTTGTTGTGTGCTGAAATTCTTTCAATTATGCTCAGAAACAATAAAAACATTAGTGGAATTAAAGTAGGAGATCATGAATTTATATTATCACAATATGCTGATGATACGACCATATTTTTAGATGGTTCTCAGAAGAGTTTATATGCATGTCTCCGAACTTTGGAGATCTTTGAAAAAATTTCAGGTTTGAAAATGAACGCCGATAAAACTAGGATTATTTGGATTGGTTCCAAAAAGTACTCTGATATTAAATATAAAACAAAATGGCACCTCGACTGGAAACAGGATGCCTTCAAAATGTTAGGGCTTGTATTCACTTTAAATTTGGCAGAAATGGTTGAGAGAAACTATAAAGATAAATTAAGAGAAATTGAAATTATTATGAAAATCTGGTCACAACGTTATCTATCACCACTGGGTAGAATCGTTATTTTAAAAAGTTTATTGATATCGAAATTGAATCATCTGTTTTCTTCTCTCCCAAACCCACCTATGATATTAATTGAGGAATTTCAAAAGAAAATATTCGAATTTGTATGGAATTCGAAACCAGATCAAATTTCGAGAAAGATAGCTAAAAATCCAGTGAAATTGGGGGGATTGAAAGTGCCTGATATATACTATACAATTCAAGCACAGAAAATTTCCTGGATAAGAAGACTATATAAAAAGACTCCCAAATGGAGCGAAATACTTAGGACATATGTTCCTGAAAATCTAAACCTAACAGAGATGGGTAATACAGCGTTAAGGAATATGTTAATACCACTTGTAGGAAACAATTTTTGGAAGGATGTTTTGGTAGCATACGGAGATTTTAAGCAAAAATGCTCCCTTGATCGGCATGATCGTGCCAGTAAATTCTCGAACGAGTTATTATGGCTTAATGACCAATTCATAATAAACAATCAATTATTATATTATAAACATTGGGATAGAAAAGGTGTGCGTTTTGTAGACGATCTGCTGGACGTATCTGGAAAGTTCCTCTCTATAAATAAGTTTAACGATACATTTGGTACTGATGTTAATTATTTGGAGTTTATGGGAGTTTGTCAAGCAGTAAAAAAAGCAGCAAAAGATCTAGGGATTGAAATGATTAAAGCGCAAGCATATTGTCCACTAATACCGCCACATTTACTTCAGCTTATAAAGGATGTAAAAGGCTGTCGGACATACTATGATACTTTATTATCCCCTACATTTATGAAGCGAACTGCCAATTTAAAATGGGAGACAGCTCTTGGAAAAATATTTAGTAGAAATGAATGGCAAAACATCTATTTATTACAAAATAATTACAGAGAAGAAAAATTTAAGTGGCTACATTATAAAATTGTGAATAGAATTTTGACGACAAATATTTTTGCTCATAGATTAGATCCTAATGTTAGCAATTTGTGTACTTTCTGTGCAAGTTCAGCTGAAACGATTATTCATATATTCTGGGAATGTTTAGTGATTCGTCCAATTTGGTTTGAACTAGGAAAATGGTTGGTAACGGCTGGGATAAAAATTCAATTTACGCCAGAAAAAGTAATACTAGGACTAGTAGGGCTGCAATACAAACCATTGGACTACTTACTCGTTACAATAAAACATTGTATATATCAAATGAAAGCACAGAACAAAATTCCTACTTTCGATGTGATTCTGAGAAAAATGAAATCTATATATATCACAGATAAATTTATCAGAAGTAAGAATGGAGATCGTAGAATTTTTGACCAATACTGGTCCTCGCTCCATCTGTTATTGGCAGATAATTGAATTTTTTTCATGCCAAATCTGCCATTAAGGAAAGAATTTTTTCTACTTAAATATTAAATTTATTATATTAATAGCTCAACCTCACTCAATGAAAAGTTGCATGTTTTCCGTGTAATTTGTTGTACTTTGGTAAATATTGTGTTTTGCTTTGTATTGCCTGTATGTGTGTGTGTGTATGCCTGAAAAATCAATAAAATATCAATTAAAAAAAAAAAAAAAAAAAATGATCTGTTAAAATCGATAAAATCTTTCATGTAAGCATCACCAGACAAAGGAGGACAATTCTGTCTGGGTACAGCAATGAGTCTAGATGGCAGGTTTTTCAGCACAAGAAAGGCCTGAATAACATAAACTTATGTGAAAGACTGACCAACACAACTGGTTTCTTATGAGATTTTCTTCAGTTTAATTTCTCTCTTAGCTTTGAAGACGAGCAGACATCATTCAACAGTGGCAAAAGTAACATCGCTGGAAACTGCACGAGGAAGTTAGCTCGGGTGTGGAATAACGGTCTGAATACAATCTACCCCTACCTTGACTGAATCTCCTTTGCCTATGACAGCGATGTCACATTTGAGGTAACCCTTAGGGCCGCTGGTTAAATCTTCAGGGTCTGTGAGTACTGCCCACTTGTGGTAGAACTGGTGATCTAGGAGGAGATAATCATAAAGTGATATCCACACCTCCACCAGGGGATGCACTTCAGAACATGGTTAAGACATCTAGTTAGTAAGAATAAGATGTGGCAAGTTTGGCAATGGAACTCCACCAAAACACTTGCGATTGGTTGGGCGTTCTTCCAAGTTTATTCACAAGCCAAATCCAATATGGAATTCCTCCAGAAAAAATATGAATTTGCCAATCAAGTGTTTCGAAGTTGAAAGATATCCTTTTATGTAGTTTCTATGACAATCAATTTCCCACAAGGCTGCACAATTCCTTAATATATATAACGCCTTCACATGTTGGGCAGGCCTTGAAAATACTAAATTCTGTGTTGATGGAATCACAAACTGCTCTGCAATTGATATAATTATTGGAGACTATATAATATCCAATATGCGGGGAAGTGAGCAGGGAACAGGGGGATGGAGTAGTTGGGAACACAGATACCAGAACCATACCATACCAGATACCACCCACCCACCCACAACAAAGTGAACAGCTAGAAGGGGAAATTTAGAAATCAGAAATATTTTCATCTCAAGTCCACCCAATCCCCAGTGAACAGAGAATGGGGGAGGGGAATTTAGGACTCAGAAATGGTTCAATTTCAAATACACCCAGTCCACCAAATCCCCAGAGAACAGAGAAGAGGGAGGAAGGGGAATTTAGAACACAGAAATCTCAGATATCAGGTCCACCCAATCCCCAGTGAACAGAGCAGAAGGAAGGGGAATTTAGAATTCAGAAATGCTTCAATCTCAGATACCAGGTCCACCAAATCCTCAGTGAAGAGAGAATAGAGGTTAGGAGAGGAATTTCAAACTCAAAAATACACCCATCTCAGATACCAGGTCCACAAAATCCCCAGCGAATGGAGAAGAGGGGAAGGCATGGGAATGCTTCAATCTCAGATACCAGCATCACCCAATCCCCAGGGAATGGAGCAGAGGGGGGAAACGGGGGAATTTATAACTGAGAAATACACCCATCTCAGATACCAAGTCCACCCAATCCCCAGTGAATGGAGAAGATGGGAAGATGAGGGAATTTAGAACTCAAAAATGCTTCCATCTCAGATGCCAGGTCCACCCGATCCCAAGTGAACAGAGAAGAGGGGGAGGGAGGGGGATTTTAGAAGTCAAACATACTTCCACCTCAAATACCAGGTCCACCCATTCCCCAGTAAACAAGGGAGAGAGGGAAATTAGAAATCAGAAGTACATCAATCTCAGATACCAGGTCCACCAAATCCCCAGTGAATGGAGAAGAGGAGAGGGAGGGAAATACACCCATCTCCGATACCAAATCCCCAGTGAATGGAGAAGAGGGGGGATTTAGAACTCAAAAATGCTTCAATCTCAAGATACCAGATCCACCCAATCCCCAGTTAACTGAGAAGAGGGGGATTTTAGAAATCAGAAATATTTTCACCTCAAATACCAGGTCCACCCATTCCCCAGTGAACAAGGAAGAGAGGGACAGACATTAGAACTCAGAAATGCATCAATCTCAGATTACCAGATCCACCCAATCCCCAGTGAACAGAGAAGAGGGGAAGGGAGGGGGATTTAGAAGTCAGAAATGCTTCAATCTCAGATACCAGGTCCACCCAATCCCCAGTGAACAAATTGAGGTGAAGGGAGGGAAATTTAGAACTCATATATCATGCAGGTCCACCCAATCCCCAGTGAACAGAAAAGAGTGGAAAGGAGGAGGGATTTAGAACTCAGAAACGATTCAATCTCAGATATCAGGTCAACCCAATCCCTAGTGAACAGAGAAGCAGGAGAGGTAGGGGAATTTATGACTCAGAAATGCTTCAATCTCAGACACCAAGTCCATCCAATCCCCAGTGAATGGAGAAGGGGAGAGATGGGGAATTTAAAACTCAGAAATGCTTCAATCTCAGATACCAGGTCCACCCAATCCCCAATGAACAGAGAAGAGGGGAAGGGAGGGGAATTTAGAACTCCGTAATGCTTCAATCTCAGATACCAGGTTCACCCAATCCTCAGTAAATAGAGAAGAGGGGGGGGGGGGGTGTGGATTTAGAAGTCAGAAATGCTTCAATCTCACATACCAAGGTCCAGCCATCCCCAGTGAACAGAGAAGAGGGAGAGAGAGGGAGAATTTATAACTCAGAAATGCCTCAGTCTCAGATACCGGATTCACCAAATCCCCAGTGAATGGAGAAGTGGGGGGGGGGGGACATTAGAATTCAGAAATATTTTCACCTCAAATACCAGGCCCCTCAATCCCTAGTGAACAGAGAAGCGGGAGAGGTAGGGAAATTTATGACTCAGTAATGCTTCAATCTCAGATACAAAGTCCACCCAATCCTCAGTGAATGAAGAAGAGGGGGAGAGATGGGGAATTTAAAACTCAGAAATGCTTCAATCTCAGATATCAGGTCCCCAAAATCCCCAGGGAATGGAGAAGAGGGGGCGGAAAGGGGAATTTAGAACTCGGAAATGCCTCAATCTCAGATACCAGGTCCACCCAATCCCCAGTGAATGGAGAAGAGAGGAAGGGATGGGGAATTTAGAACTCAGAAATATTTTCACCTCAAATACAAGGTCCACCCAGTCCTCAGTGAACAAGGAAGAGGGACAGAGAGGAAAAATTAGAAATCAGAAATGCTTCAATCTCAGATACCAGGTCCACCCAATCCCCAGTGAATGGAGAAGAGAGGAAGGGATGGGGAATTTAGAACTGAGATATGAGGACCACCATATTCCCAGTGAACAGGCCATGTGTCCCATCATATTCCCAGTGAACAGGCCATGTGTCCCACCATATTCCCAGTGAACAGGCCATGTGTCCCACCATATTCCCAGTGAACAGGCCATGTGTCCCACCATATTTCCAGTGAACAGGCCATGTGTCCCATCATATTCCCAGTGAACAGGCCATGTGTCCCATCATATTCCCAGTGAACAGGCCATGTGTCCCACCATATTCTCAGTGAACAGGCCATGTGTCCCACCAAATTCCCAGTAAACAGGCCATGTGTCCCACCATATTCCCAGTGAACAGGCCATGTGCCCCACCATATTCCCAGTGAACAGGCCATGTGTTCCATGATAAACCAAGATTCTGGGGTTATATAATTTGTTCAAATCAATTTTTCTCAATGTCAACAAATCATAAATAAGTAATGGTTGTGCAAAATATTACAAGACGGAAAGTTACCAAATAGTACATATAATCACCCCGTCATATTAGAGAAAGCCATGCAGTGCAAGTTAGTGCTGTATACCTGGTGCGGAGTAGACCGTGGCCACATCAAGTTTAAACAGCCCCAGTGGTTTATTGGTCCGCAGAAACTTCCCTGCTTGACACACCTGTAACCATTCAACAACCCCAAGCACATCAAACACCAGCCCAATACAAGTAAACAATAGTAATACCTCTAATAATTCAATCACAGGAAGTGAAATTTCCCACCATTAAAATCTGGAGGTGATCAAATTTGTTAGAACAGGAAGTTAACAAAATGGTTGAAAATCATGTACATCGTTATTTCAATGATTTTAGAGGGTGATCAAACTGAATTTGAAATTTGTACCCAAAATTGGGGCGAATGAATTTTGATAGGTGATTGAATTATTAGAGGGATTACCGTAAGATGTTATGATCATGAAAATATCATCTGAAAGCCAAGCTGTGAGAAATTCTTCTTTGAGATGTTCAATTGGGTGTCAGCTTTTCATGACGAGGATTGACAAACATGGTCCTACTGTCTGTCCCAGATAATATGTTCCGAGACGTTTTCGTCGTTATTTCGGAGACTATTTATCGTACAACATTGAAACTTCACACAGTACATAAACTGAAAAATACAAATTTTTGCTCCAAATTTCATCAAAATCTGTTGAGAATCGACGAAAATCACCAATACCTACCATGTTACTTTGGGATCACAATGAGTAACATTGATCTGTCAATGTTATAACATGCAGGCTTGACGTCATGATGTCAAAAATTAACCCACAAATCTCCGATCTAATTTTTGTTTTCGCGATTTATTGAGAACTACTGCGAGGATTTGATTGATACTTTGGAATAAAATTAGTACTTTTTAGTTTATCTACTGTGTGAAGTTTCAATGTCGTCAGATAAATTGTCTCTGAAATATCGACGAAAACATCTCGGATATATTGTGTGAGACAGGCAGTAGTTCCGGACAGATCGGCGACATTTACTACTGTACTCCAGTTGATTTTCCTGTGGAAACCCGTTTACCTCTCACCATGAATGGAATTAATTACTTGTTTGGAAACAGTTTCTTGATATTTTTCAATGTAAATGTATCTGTTTTCTGTCGAGTCCAACGGTTTCTGATTTTACTCACAAAGAAGCGTTTATCAGTTGTTTCATCCAATGAGCCAGCCACCTATTGAACAAAGAATTTCTGCCAAGACTTGTTCAGCTCGGTCAGGATTTACATAACTTCGGTGTGAGATCATATTTCTGTCATCATACCATCTTAGTTTACTGAGATTGACACCAGGCAGTTAAACCAACCAGTCACATGTAAGGACCTGTTTATACTTTCTCAACAGCAGATCTGCTGCCCACATTTACGTTGAACTCAAAGGGCAACAACAGTCTATCTGGATACAACAAGGAGTTCAGAAAAGAGATTTTTCAGTAATGTACAGGCCTCGGTGATGTAACCTTGCCAAATCACCCATATTTTGTTGTAAATTGTTCCAATATATAACCTTGCCGAAGGTGGCATGCAGTATACTTCAAAGTATTGTGGGGTGCCTGAATGAACGAAGTACAATGAAAAAAACCCTTCATAGCCACGTAATATGTATTGGGTACTTCAGACAAGGCTTGAATGATTTATGTCTGCAGGTACACTGCCAAAAATACCCTACGTATGTAAGATAATGCCCTAAACTTTTCTTGAAATAAGACAATAAGACTCAAAATAAGTTTAATTTTAAGAAAATTCTAAGATTTTTTTTTTCTTGTTTAAGTAAAATATACTTATCCCACTCCAAATTTTACTTAAACAAGAAAAAGAAATCTTAAAATTTAAGAATTTCTTTTCTTGTTTAAGTAAAATTTGAAGTGGGCTAAGTATATTTTACTTAAGAATTTTTTTTTTTAAATTTTCTTAAAATTTAACTTATTTTGAGTAAAATGATGTTATTTCAAGAAAATTTTAGGACATTATCTTAAATAAGTAGGGTATTTTTGGCAGTGTAATCTCCAATGAACATGCAGAAATATAAACAGGGCCCCAATGTTAATAACATGGTAGACATCTTATTCATGTAGAAGTGAAAATAATAGCATAAGAGAACTCATTCAAATAATTCAGGCTTACAAATTTGCACTTCTAGAAAAATCTGATTTGTTCTAAGATTGTCAGCGAAATTCAGAATCAAAATTAGAGCTGCTTCAGCTTTAATATCTCATAATATGGCGTTTAAAATCAGTCAATTGGCTGAAAATTCTATGACTGATCTTTTACACTATCGTCTGTGAAATATATTTTCGCTCTTTTCATCAGCCTGTGAACTAAATCATGGATTAGGCACATAAGAACATACATGAAATACAAACAAGCATGAAGTAAAATGCCAACCACAAACACTTAAGATGTTGATTGCATATGTATCCACCTGCAAAGTATTGTTTGTTCTGATGAAATATCTGTACGAAATAATGCCATACAGTTTTCTCATACTTCCATGAAAATTTCATTTCTGCATATCGGTTACCCAGCCACATGAAATTAAGTACCTTATTCCTACAAAAAATATTAGTTTAACAAATCATTTCCCATCATGCATTGTTAGAATGTATGTCCAAGATGCATTGCTCCATATTCCATATCACACTGAATGATACCAATGGCCTTGTCAACAGGTCAGTGGAAATTCTTCTTTTAAGGTCCAATATTATATGCCAAACGAGAGTGATCCCCCTCTTGTGATTTCATAGGCAGTTGTCTCCCCTGATTTGACAACTAACATTAAAATTACAGGCTTCTCAATCTACCGCAGTTTTCAAAGAATAGAGCAGTCTATGTTTCTCAACTTTGTCTTCATCTCAGCTGATAACAATAAATAAATTTCACAAATGTTGGAAGAGACCTGATCAGTGATCAAATGATATGCCAGGTCAACTATTTTCTTTTAGTTCCTCCCCAACGTTAGATTACAGTTACTCAATGGCATATAGCCTGTACATTGAACAGCGATATGTGTCTGCATCTCGGTATGGCTGAAAACCTGATCTAAATAACAATGATCATTCGATAACCTATCGCCGGGTCCCCAAAGTTCCGAGAATTATTGTTTGACAGCAATCTTTGTATGACTCGTTGTCCAATGGACCAGAATTCCCAATAGCTCGTTGACATTAAGCACATTCCTCGGTGGAATTTCTGGTTTGTACACGTTGAGCGGGCCCTGTTTGTCGCAGTTGTAGCGATTTGATTCTGTCAAAGCTAGCTGTTATATTACATTGGATGAAGATTTTAAAATTCCACAAAATTATTTTGTCTCACTGATTTAGCTCGTTTGAAAATCGATAATTGAAGGCAAAGGCAAAACTAGCTAATTGCTGAAGAAATTGATTTAATTCGAGAATATCAAACCGCACTGTTCTTTGAAAAAACAGCAAATAAATCTTTCAGGACATAATACCAATCGAATATCACCTGCTTGTTTATTTGATTGACATATTTTCTGCAGAGAAACAAATATTCCTAAATGCATGGAATCCGAAGCATTTGTGTAGTCATTCTGTAATGTACCTCGTTTGGTATTAAAAATACTTGCGCATTTGTCTGAAATAGCATAAGTATTGAAATGGGACATGTAAGATGATGCCACAAAAAAGAAGAATGTCCAACGTAAGGCCACACTAAATCAATTAAATGTTTCTCTGGTACTTTTTCTAGAAGCGTGTGGTTGTTGAAATTTTCAACTCATTTCAGTTTCCTGTGGGGCAGTTGATTTTTTAGGCTTAAAAATTTAGAAAAAATAAAGTTCTTTTAACACTCACTAAATATACTGCATGTACATAAGTATGGAATGGAATTACTTGAAAATTTTATGATCCGTATGATGGGTAAACCGATTTATTTGATTGAATGTACTGTTGATATGAAGGACAGTGAAACTGGTATGACCGGTAGTGTGGAGTCAACATGGCAGCAAAAGTTATTGGGGGGAAAAACACTGGCCTAGCAGTACCCGAGAAACATTTTATTAATTTCGTGGCCAAAGTATTCCCAACATTCAAGCCACTCCACCAATGATTTGATTGGTCCCCAAGTTGCAAGTAATACAACAATAACTACATTTCTGGCGAAAGACATGTCCGATATCGAGTTGAAATGAACCAATCACAGGAGCGAAAGTAATGTAATGGTAATACTCTCTGGCCAATGGATGGAGGTCAATGACCGTGTCTGTTTTAGGCAGAGTGCGAGCCTTTTTGACCTAAAATCAATAAAATATATTAGACAATCTGATTAATCCAGTCAAATTATTTTCTATTTTCGTTGGTTTCAAAATGGAAATTGTCAAAAATCAAATAAAGAATAAAACGAACAATTTCTTGGTGAAATTAATCAGAATAGCACGGAACAATGAATGATAATGTCGAGAAAAGATAGTTTGTTTGAAGATTTTTTTTGTAGGAGTGTATCTCACCGTAAGTGTTATGATCTTGTCAAACAACATCACAGGCGCCATGTGGAAGTCAAATACGAAGTACTGAAATAGAATCACACAACAACTGTCAGGTATTCATATAAAACCATTTTAGGATTCTGGAATTTTTTTAATTCCCGTATCAACATCAGGTGCCATTCTCCCAAATTTAAAGAAGCATCGTAGGCTCATCATGGTTATCTAGTCATTCTTCGTTTAACTCGAGTGGAAAGGTTTCCTATACACACTCTTATCTGTACTAGTTATACAAAAATAATTTTGCGGAAATCCCTTTTCACTTTGAAATGTGTGTCAAATCAAATGCTGAGAATGTCTAGGTGAGAGGACCAAACCAAGAACAGCCACCACCAGACTTGTTTGTTTGTTAGAGCCCCTTCATTTCATCTTCATTTTATCTAGTCAATTTCTACGTTCCCACTTCGAACCTGCCTTGAATTATCTGACCCCCTTCAATGTTCAAAATCCGAGGTGTTGATTTCACCTACGAATGAGAGACGAACCAATCAGAACGTACAAGTCGATTGTGAGTAGAGTGACATCATCCTCTATTTTGCGGCGTCCTTCCTCGTAATATGGTGTTTGTATTAGCCCACCTTATAGGTCAGCCAATCAATAACGCTCCTGTGCGACCCATTTCGGATTTCAAATGTTTTTGAGGTCAGTGACGTCTCGTGTCTATATAAATAAGTTTCTTGAACATTGAAGGGGGCCAGATATATCCAGGGAAGCTCGAAGTGGGAACGTAGAAATTCGCTTGATAAAATGAAGATGCTTCATTCATGCTTTTGTCAATGTGTAATATACGGTCTCGGGTTATAGTTTGGACGGACATTAACTACTATGTGTAGGGGCTTCGTAAATTGTGTATACAATCTCTGCTATATTTTACGTATCAAACTCAATAAGTGGTAGCTTGGATCCTTTCTCATACATACCTCGCTGTAATACGGACAGTTAGTGGACTCTTTAACTGCCGTGTACTGTTTCTGGTCCCCGACTTGTACACACACCACCGGGTCCATATTCACTCCCGTTAACCCTCGACCTTCTATCACAGTGATGCACACCTGGACAAATTGAGAAATTCACGTACAGTAATCCCTCTAATAATTCGATATCCCTATCGAAATTCAATCACCCCCAATTTGATCACTCTCTGAAATCTTTAAAATAGCAAAGAAATAATAATGGATTATACATGAATGCATGATTTAGAATCATTTTGTCAACTTCCTGTTCTAATAGATTTGATCACCCCAGATTTTATGGTGGGAAATTTCACTTCCTGTGATTGAATTATTAGAGGGATTACCAAAATGGGTCCGTTAAAAAAATGTGCTTTCGTTTCACATTACTGCCCACATCATTGTTTTCACTTGCACACATTTCTTTGTGTTTGTTTCTTCAAAACAGCAGCTCTTGTGCGGAGTTTGTTGTGACACAACAACATACAATGTTGCACAATGATCTATTTCATCCATTTTCACACCTTTGCTTCGATATGGACCAATTATTGTCAGAATTGAATCATATCCCAAGCTAGCTGTTCATCTTGACAACAAATTATCTAAGATCTGAAATAAACTTACTCCAGAACCTCTTCTTCCCCCCCCCCCCATTCAGATTTCTTAAAGATGTCAGTAATGAGAAACAAGTATCTTTTTTGAAGCCTATTAAAGGCTGAATAAAAGAAGAGTGATTCAGTGAATATTATTCAGCGTCACTTTTAAAGTGATCGTAAACCCTCAAGTAAAGTTTCCATCAAATGAAATACCACTGCGAACAGTGTGGAAAAATATTTATTGTAATTTTTACGATTTTATTACACAGAGTAAAACTGCAAATAAAGTGTGTTGAAACTCAAAGTATGCACACCTTCAGCCTGAATCAAGCATTGGAAAGTGCATACACAATTTGAAATATATGTATTAAGGCAGTGTGACGTCACTGGACCTAGATATGATTGCAACAGACCACCATAGAATACCATGCTTTATTTGTAGTTTTACTCCGTTTAATAAAATCGTAAAAAATTACAATAAATATTTTCCCACACTGTTTGCAATGGTCTTTCATTTGATGGAAACTTTACTTGAGGGTTTACGATCACTTTAAAAATATTCCCTGAATAAAATCAATTCCTAGCTGCCCAGGTGCCACCTTGTAATTTTTTAGCACCATGTCAACCCTTTTTATCACTGACAGCAAAGAAATATCATATTTTTTCAGAAATTTCTTTGAAAGTGTTGCCGAAATAATTGTTGCAGAAAATAATATTGTTGAGAAAATGACTCTTTTCAAATCTTTTTAATTCTTTTCATCTGATCAAATATATAAATCTTATCTGGCAAACCGATGCATGAAACAAGTTTTCCTTCGAACAGTAATCGAGATATGGACCAAACAAGAAATTGTTGCCAGATGGGATAAAGGGCCATAACTCTGTGGGAAATCATCGAAACGTGTATAAAAAAAATGGACAGTGCACATCAGCAAGGCACTAAGCATCTTCTATGAAAGTTTTGGAGTAATTGAGATATGGACTGGATAAGAAATTGTTGACAGTTGGATGGCTGTTAATATCAGGGTTCCTACCCTTTGTGAATGACAAAATTCCAGGACATTTCCTAGTCCATACAACCTTTTTTCCATGACCTTTTACTGAATTTTTCTGGACAGTTATTAACACGTTTTATCATGTTTCATTCAGAAAATTCAACAATGTACATTACACTGAAATGAATATGTATTTCAACTATCACGGTTCATACAGATCTGACTAGATCGTAGAATAAATTCAGTTTGTTCGAAAGAAATTCCAGTAATTAATAGTGGCAGATATTTTGGAAAGAGGACAATAAAATTCCAGGACTTTTCTAAGACTATTTACAAATATTGTCAGAATTCAAGGATTTCCAGTCCTGGAATTCATTTTCTCAGCATTCAAGGAAATCCAGGGCCCGTGTGAACCCTGTAAAGTACAAATATGTACATGGCCAATATGCACCTAATCCCAGAGACACATTTATCACAGGGTTTACCAGATCATTTAGAATGTGCATATTTATTGCCTAAACCAGTGATCATGCTGTCATTGATCTAATAAACTTCCCACTCTATCAAGCGACATTTATGGAATTCTCTCCACGGAATGACTCGTACAAATGACAAATGTTGATTGCATGCCAAACTGCATCAATAATACAAAAATAAGACCATTTAAAAAAATCTCTCTGGAATTACGGTCTGCAAAATTCCTGCATTAAACCATGACTGTTATGTGCGTGCAATTGCAATCCGATTATAAATAATGTACGTAACATAGTCTCATATGATCAACATATGACTTGGTTTACACTAGCCATGTAATTGCAAGAATTATGAAACAGGAAATATAAACTGCTCAGGGCATGAAATAAGTATAGCGCAGCTACAACGGGGTGAATCTTATAATTACTGAAGGCCAGCATACATTTGTGTACACCTTAGCGATTCTAAAAATTTATTTTTGATGATCATTTTCTCCTGTATTCTTATGAATGCTGGACACAAGCTGAGATTGGTGTGGTCAAATATACTTCATTCTGTACATGTTGTGACATATGGAAATCTTGCAAAGTTCAGAAAATTGATGACAGTCTAGAATTTGAGGCGGATTACATCTTTAAAATGAGGTTTTGATTGGATTCAATTAACCTATTTCCTGTAAAAAAAAATATATCTCGCTAAGTCGAAACTGGAATAATCTTAGAATTTCATATACAGCTGACCACCAATCTTTATCTTGTATTCATATCTTGCGATAAAATTTTGGTACGCTTTTTGTTTGGTGCTAGCCTGCTGGCCGGTACCTTTTCGCAGACAAGCTAATTCCATATTGAACAGTTCAAGGGTTTCCAAAAAATCTCAACCAGACAAAGGTGATCTATTAGAGATAAATGCAATCAATTGTCAGGACTACAGTTGACATTTGCATGGCTTCTCGCCTGTGTTTGTTAGAAAAGGTCAACGTCCCCAGACAGCCCCAGTTTGAATGTTATTCAGTCAGCAAAGGTGCGAGGTTGTCTGGAGATCGGTGAACTTGACCGGTATCCAATGTGACGACACATTCTCTTACTACAGTCTGTTCATTTTAATTAGTCGTCTACTTTGGAGCTTGTCAAAAATCAGTAATTAACCCTGCATAATTTTCTTTTTTGCATCGTGTAGAACAAACTGAACTCTACGAAATGACCATCATTACTCTGTGATACCGATAATATATCACGCTTAAAAAACTTTGTAATTCTCTCTATATAAATCTCCAGTAGAGTTGTTTCATGTACCGGACCTCAGTTACATAGAGAGACGTCATAATGTATTCGTGTTCACTAGCACAGAGGTCAACAATGCCATTTACGGTCATAGAGGTGTGGGCGGTTTATCATTCGGCAAATTCATTGGGCATGGAATATGAGAGACACTCCCACGTATGGCCTGTTATTACTACATACGGTATCAATGACCCATGTGTCAGTGAGCATGACTACATTATGAAGTCTCCCAATGTAATGGAGGCCCGGTACATGAAACAGCGAACTGGAGTTTTATATGGAGAGAATTACAAAGTTATTTCAAGTGCGACATATTTTTCGATATCACAGAGAAATGGTAATCAGTTTATAGAGTTCAGTTTGTTCTACAAGCTGCAAAAAAGAAAATTTATGCGTAGGTAACTATTGATTTTCGACAAGCTTCAAAGTAGACGACTAATTAATATGGACAGACTTTAGTCTCACTTAGGGAGCATCTTGAAATTAGGGCATGAGTTCCTTGAAAGGAATGGAATATGCCGGTTACCCAAATTGGATACACTATGCCCAGTGTAGTGTTCTGATCAGCATGGATAGGAGTTCCAATTGGAATGGCATATGCCATTCTCTGCCATCCTCTCTGTGCTATTGTATGGCGAGCCATATGCCGTCCTTTCTTTGGCGAGTTCGAAAATGGATGCCAGGGAGTTCCAACTCGGCACACCATGCCACTCGTTTGGAATGCCTTATGCCAGTTCCTAGTATGCCCTGATTTCAAGAAGCTTTCTTATCATCCTATTATGTAAAAGATTTTTCAGCGATAAATCAGACAGTATTTTTTTCGTGGCAGCGAAATTTCTTCCAGTCACATGTAGACAAAGGGTTTACATTTTGATTCAAGAATGTCAAGGAAATTCATCCAGATTCAAAGAAAATTGAAATTTTCACATGTTATACCTACATGTCTGACACAATGATAGCAGTGTTATTCTATATGGACGGGCCGCAATGGCGTCGTGAAATAAACATGCAAATTGCCTATATTGATTTTTTTTGGCTCCGTTTAACTGCCAAGTACTGGATAGATTTTTATTGAAATTTTGCAAACAAAATGGAATTGTGACAAAAGTTATCTCAATATATCGGCAAAAATCATTTACACAGGCATGGCCTGCCATCTTGGGCATCACGAGAGGTATTGTGGGGTGCTGTGATATTCATTTCGGGAACCCTCGACTGTCAATTTACAAGTTCATTCTATGAACAAGTACGAGTCCCCGACAACATTACCTCAGATTCGACTGAATGTATAGGCTACTGCTAGTTGTTGTTGTTATTCGGATGTTGGAAGAGGAGTTGGTCGAGAAGAAAAATGAAGAAATGGATGTAATTTAGAGAGCGGGAGGGGTGGTGGGTAGTAAAAAGTTTCTCCTCTTATTTACACTATCTCAGAAACAGCGGTTTCAGATACAAAAAGCGGATTAAAAAAAATTTCTCATGCATGTATATACAATAGATATAAATGGCAGACTTTGGAAAGGTTTGATGTCAAGTTTAATGCAACAGACAGGCTATTACTACATGTAGCTAAAGGCCTCAATTGCCTGTTGGCTCAGAGGATAGCTCTTGTGTGCGGGCAGTTTTTGGTAAGGTTTTCGCCTCGCGAACTTGTTTAAGAATCACAAGGCTAAATCCTCACTGTGTGTGGCGAACATACATGTAAGCTAACAGCTCAGCCGTTTTATTTGAATGGTCAATGAAACGCATCTTCTATTCAAGTCATTTGTACGTACGACCGTTCAAAATGGCCATTTTTGCACGAGCACGGTCACATGAAAGATCACATGATCATGAAGAAGTTGTTCCACGGAAACTGAACTCAATTCGGTGAACCTTTTGCTTACCGTGTGCGCTGAAACCACATGAGAGCTAGTCCCTGCGACAACAAGCAATTGAGGTTGATGGCTCAAGGGATAGCTCTTGTGTGCGCTGGCTATAGATTGGTTCTTTCATTCGACAAGAAAAGGATAGATGGTTATTACCTGGAAATCCTGAGCCTTCAATGCTGTGGGTTCTATCTTTTGTTGAACTTTGACCCTGAAAGAAGTAAATATATAAATAGAAACATTTATTACAGAACATTATCCTTCTAAACAGAGTTGTCATCAAACTATATAAAATCTGAGTGTAGTAAGTTTTCTGGGCAGACTTTGTCAAGATTTGAAATAAACGGCTTTGTGCCGATCAATGGCATGAACAGAAGATTTGACTGCTTGAACCCGGCCTTAAAATATTGCTAAGGACAAAGCTCACACTCCAATTCATGTCAGTTGAATGACTTTACGGCAACTTCGGAAATTCGAGGATTATTTGTTCCCATTAATCTTCTTGCAAGACTGAATTTGGTACATAATCGGCTGTTTTTATGACCAAAGTTTAAGACTTTAAGTCAGTCCGGAAACATGGAGACGTGCTTCACACTCACTGAATATCACTGGTCTCTATCTGACAAATGCTGACGTCAAACTGTTTAATACATACCTTTTACCGGTGACATGTGTCATGGTTAAAGATGAGTTTGAACCCTTCTCATCACTCCTCTGTTCCTCTTCCGTCATCATCATATCACGGTCCAAAGTACCCGCTAACATCGTCCCAATTTCTGCCGCCCGCTGGTCAAGGGAAGATAATCCTTCTGTGCCTCCTGGTCGAAATATATGGAATGATCATGTATATGGAGAAAGTTTTGAGGTACTCATGAAAAGTCAATTTTTGAATGCCAGTCTCACATCGAGTGAGTGAGTAGGATTTAACCGAGTTTTTTAACCACGTTTCAGTCATATGTTGCATGACAGTGTCTTCATGTGCCAGGACACGAGACCACCCACAGTTCCTATTATCCTGGACACTGATCAGCCCAACCAGTGCGGTACCCAGTATTGACCACGGCTCAACATTATTTAATTTTGTGGTCTCAAACGGAAATTAGCAATCACAAGCAAAGCATTCACGAATTTTAGATTATGACCTTGTAAAGTCTCACTTATGCAAGCCTTGCCATACAGCTCTGGGCGATGATGCTGACCTTGTAATGTCCATTACCAGTCTTAAATACCCTAAGGGAGCTTCTTTGAATTAGGGCATGAGTTCCTTGACAGGAATGGCGTAAGCTGGTTATCCAAATGGGATACACACCATGCTCAGCTTGGAGTTCCGATCTGGATTGGGTTCCAGGAATGGCATATGCCATTCCCTCCATGCCACAACATGGTATAGCATAAGCCCTAGGTTCCTATAAGTTCCTAGGAGTTCCAAATTGGCGCAACTATGCCGATCTGTGTGGAATGCCTTATGCCAGTTCCTAGCATGCCCCAATTTCAAGAATCTCTTTTACTGGCAAGATTTGTAGAAGAGGTTTTCATTTCAAGGAAAGAGATGGATTATGGCTAATTAGCACGTTTCAGTATTTTCGATGCACAGCAAGTAAAGATCTGCTAAAGAGGGTACTTTAGCACTATTATCCATACATCAAGTCCCTATCTGAGTAATTCTCGCAGGAATTTCCCCAAGTCGGATTTTATGGGAACCCAGATTGTGTTCCTGCAAGTGCATCCTGTGGGAATCCAAATTCATTGGTTGAAACTTAACAGGAATCCAACAATTTCACTGCTCCAGTTTTCAGGATGTTTACAGTAATCAGACAATATCGAGTCCCATGTGGGAGAAAGCTAAGCCTAATTACTATGCTGTAGCCTGGTGACTAGATGTTGAGCCAAAGCCTGTGTCAAGCCTTGATGGTCAATATGTCAAAATCCTTGTTCGCATCCCAAAAGCAAAGGGATTCCATGGAGAAGAGCACACTAATGAGATATAGTAAGTGTAAATTCTCAAGTCGAGTGTCTTCACTGTCATGGTGTACATGTACATACTGGAAATGGTTTTCTTCAAAACAACATTATTCTATGCTTTACAACCAAGTCTATTTTGATTAGTTTACATGTACATGGACCCGAAGTACAACACAAAAACTACCGGTGTTTATCATCAGATTTACAATATGAAATATTTTCTTTCTGCACAAAATCCTACAATAATTCAGTCATTTTATCAAAGTTTAATCACTTCAAATTCAAATCAGCTGTTTCAAAAATAAAGATCACTCTCAAATTAAAATAGCGAAGAATTGATGGATTACACGTATCTGCATCATGATTCTGAATCATTTTGCTGACTGTTGTAATAGATTTGATTGGTGGAAAATTTCACTTCATAAGATTGGATTATTAGAGGACTTACATGTACTATAAAAGGTTTTTCATGCTTTGTTTTCAGGGTAGGCTGGTTCAATTCTTCTCGACAAGTGTCGACCACTACAGGACATTTCCTGCTTTTGTTAGTCCCACTGATGTTCAATGGAATTCCAATGAAATCCCAGGTAGGATCCCATTAAATTTGAATGATGGATTCCAGTGAAATTCCAAGTAACCATCTCACTAAATAACTTTGATATGAGCGAAACAACCTTGAGTGTGACATTAAGCCAAATCCCCCCCCCCCCCCCACCTCCTCTCAATAAATTCCTCTGGTGAATTCCACTTCTCATTCCATTGGAATGCTGTTGCAAATTTTCGGCATTTCCATAAAGAAATGGAATTTGGTGCAGGTCAAGTATTGATTAAAGCGATATGCGAGATGTGGGAAAAATTGTCATTTGACGATGTCTGGTGACTAAAAAGCAACCATATGACTCTACAGGAAAGCATCCCTTGGCACCTCACATTCAGATCGGTAGAAGAAGTTTTTATTTCAAGAGAAGAGATGGATTATGGCCAATTAGCATGTTTCAGTATCTGCAGAGCAGAGCAAGTAAAGATCTCATAAAGAGGGTACTTTAGCACTATGCTCAATACATCAAGTCCCTATCTGAGTAATTCTAGCCAGAATTTCGCACAGTCGGATTTTATGTGAATCCAGATTGTGTTCCTGCAAGTGAATCCCGCAGGAACCAAAATTCATGTCAGAGAAAGCTAAAGGGAGCTTCTTGAAATTGGGGCATGCTAGGAACTGGCATAAGGCATTCCAAACAGAGTGGCATGGTGTGCAGAGTTGGTATCACAGTTCTTAAACAGCTTTATTTTCTGGAGGTCAATATCTGCTACATAACTTTAGAGGAAAAGGGAGAATTTGGTGACCATTAAAAAAAATTCCAAGAGAAACCAAACCATTCATCACAAGAGACCAAAAATTTCTGCAACTAGACATGTACATTTACAATAATAACAAGCTGAGTAGCTAGCAGGTCCTCCGCCAAGTAGCCTGTTTGAGAGCATACAGCATATACGCTTCCAATATCTCCTCAAATATAACTTGGAAAGTGGATATGTGTATGTGGAAAGAGACGTTTACCTGGAAAGTGGATATGTGTGATATGTGTATGTGGAAAGTGGATACGTGTATGTGGAAAGAGACGTTTACCTGGAATTGTTGAGACAATTTGAGGAGGGTTGGGAAGCAGTAATGGGTAGTGTAACACTGGAATGCAAGTATGTAGTTGAATATGGACGGTGAGGTTTATAAATCGATGGGTGGAATACATCAAGATATCGCGTTCACAACACAGATGGGTACAATATGAGTGAGTGAAATCCAAGATGGTCAATGACAGCCATCTTGGATTACATACTACCTCAATGAAAATCAATACCAATGGCCGTCTAACTGATGTGAAGCACCTTCTCAAGTTTGAAGTCAATTGGTTTAATTGTTCTCGAGATATCGAGTTCACAAGATGCGAGATAGATGAAATCCAATATGGGCAATGGCAGCCATCTTGGATTACGTACCTCAGTGAAAATCAATACCAATGGCCATCTAACTGATGTTAAGAACCTTCCCAAGTTTGAAGTCGATTGGTGGATTTGTTCTCGAGATATCGCGTTCCCAAGATGTGGGATGGACAGAATCCAATATGGTCAATGGCAGCCATCTTGGATTATGAACCTCAGTGAAAATGAATACCAATGGCCGTCTGACGTGAAGAACCTTCCCAAGTTTGAAGTCGATTAATCGAATTGTTCTCGAGATATCGCGTTCACAAGATCTGGGACGGATGGAATCCAATATGGTCAATGGCAGCCATCTTGGATTACGTATCTCTGTGAAAATGAATACCAATGGCTGTCTTGACTGACGTGAAGAGCCTTCCCAAGTTTGAAATCAATTGGTTGAATCCGCCTTTTGCGCTATTCGTAATGCCGGGTTCGGCCGTAAGGTGGCGCTAGCGCTCACGGCACTTTGGTCTGTTCCGGTTGTCTGCTAAACATGTGCAGGAGGGAAGGCGGGTATTGTATTTCGCCTCGTTTCGTCAGATTTTCTCATTGATGGAGAAGTCCTTGGTAGTTTACGTAAGTATAGTCATCAAGTCTAATTTTTTATACTAAGCCGCTTTGTCAACAAATTGGGCAATCAAAGCTCGTCGTTGTTGTTGCTATAAAACATTTGTTTAGTTATAGTAGAGACTTGCGTGTCATCAACTCGGGGATAAAGGATTTTTTTTGCAGAAGAAATACATGGTATAATAATTAGATAATTAAAAAATTAAAAATAAGTAGTGCAAAAACTACTTCCTCAGTATTTATGAGAAGTTAGAAGACATATGGCACATTAATTTCCTGTTAGTGTGTCTTTTCACAATAAAATTATGAAACACTACCAGCCGTCTCAACTGAGGCGGGTTTGGTTCTTGTTTATCACATTATAATCATACAGCTACATTAACAGCTACATGCTAGTCGGGTTAACTAATAATCCAATTATTTCTCACAGTACTTGATCAAACAAACTGGCCCCTGCTGATTGTTTTCAGTGGAGTGTGGTTTAATCAGGCTGAACTGCCGGCCACCCACCATGTTTTATAACAACAACAACGACGAGCTTTGATTGCCCAATTTGTTGACAAAGCGGCTTTTATTATGCTTGTACAAACGAGTAAAAATTAGACTTGATAACTATACAAGTTTACGTAAACTACCAAAGACGTCTCTATCAGTGAGAAAATCTGATGAAACGAGGTGAAATACAATACCCGCCTTCCCTCCTGCACATGTTTAGACAACCGGAACAGACCAAAGTGCCGTGAGCGCTAGCGCTACCTTGCGGCCGAAACCGGCATTACGAATAGCGCAAAAGGCATATTGTTCTTCAGATATCGCGATCACAAGATCTGGGACGGATGGAATCCAATATGGTCAATGGCAGCCATCTTGGATTACGTACCTCAGTGAAAATCAATATCAATGGCCGTCTAACTGATGTGAAGCATCTTCTCAAGTTTGAAGTCGATTGGTTGAATTGTTATCGAGATATCGCATTCACAAGATGTGAGATGGACAGAATCCTATATGGTCGATGGCAGCCATCTTGGATTATGTACCTCAGTAAAAATCAATACCAATGGCCGTCTAACTGATGTGAAGCACCTTCTCAAGTTTGAAGTTGATTGGTCGAATTGTTCTCAAGTTATCGCGTTCACAAGATGTGGGACGGACGGACGGAAGGACTGCTAGCATTTCCAAGTCCTCCCACCACTTCGCGGCGGAGGACAATAATCTCTCGGGTACTGGTACTTCATTTTTTTGAGTCTCTACATCATGAAAGCATGCGCGGCGAGGCTCAGACAATAACCTGTCATTCAACCCCCGCAGAATGACACCAAATCAGCTTCAATGAACAAAGTAGGTCCCCAAGAGATCGAGCAGCTCCTACATACAATTAACTTTGCCATACTGTATTCCAAAGCTTAGTGCCAATTTCAGCCGAACTGATAGAGGAGCATCGATAGTACATGTATATCCCGGTATTGCGCATAAAATTATCAATACTTTGATGATTTCAGTTAATTTTCTCCCATTTATTCCCCAAGGGAATAAAACTATTTACATAATACTGGAGAACAATCTGTATCATTTACAAATTATTCAATTTTTTCGAATTCAATTTGTTTGAAATTGGACATTATATTTCTCTGCTAAGAGGTATAATAACCTCCCAAATATGATCCATGGACGGAAAAGGATAAATACATCAGTTCACCGACATGTTACATTCAAGGGAAGAGTAAAATTGGAAAATAACTTGTTTTTGAGAGAATTTGAGGACATGATATGTACTGCTGGTTTTAACATGATAAATTGAGTTTCACTGGTAAGACGTCATAGAGAAGCCGGTAAAACGGATATTCTTCACAGTAAAGTTAGCGTTAAAAACCTCAAACATAACCTGATCATTTCTATCCTAATTCCACGCTACCCATTTTCACTACTTGAACCGATTCTAAATATTCCAAATTCTATATTTCCTAATGACTACAATAAAGCATAGTCCGCCATGATATACTCATATAAAAAGAACGAAAAAGAAATTACTTCAACTTTCAAACAAAATTAATGAAATTAATGCACAATTTTGAGATATTTGGGTAGAGCAATAGAACAGAAATAATGTTTTCATAGGCATGTTCAACCGTTATATTACGCACGGTCAGTGTGCGAAAGTTTAAAAATTTCGCCCTTGCCCTAAAATATAAACTTCCCACACATTAAAACATTTTTTCTTAATTACTTCTGTTATAACATTACGTGTAAGTTAAACTGGGTGCTATTTTCCGTTTCTTTTTTATTCTTACGTCTGGAAATAGCCTAAACTGATTTCCACCTTCACACAATATGGCGCACTGTCTTAGGTCTAAACAATACCCAATCTAGAAGCCGGGACAAAGCTGCCGGAAATAAACTTCCCACACATTAAAACATTTTTTCTTAATTACTTCTGTTATAACATTACGTGTAAGTTAAACTGGGTGCTATTTTCCGTTTCTTTTTTATTCTTACGTCTGGAAATAGCCTAAACTGATTTCCACCTTCACACAATATGGCGCACTGTCTTAGGTCTAAACAATACCCAATCTAGAAGCCGGGACAAAGCTGCCGGAAATTACCCGAGCAGATATAACTGGCACTTCCGGCCGAGCAAACGCAGTCGCCATAACCGTGGCAGAAATCACAAACGCAGTCGCCATAACCTTGGCAGAAATCACAAACGCTTCGGATATAATAGCCACTCCTGCATCCTCAATACGACATGTCCAGTCTGCCTAATTATTTCCTGACGATTCTGTGGTCACAAACTCGGAATCAGGATTCTCACGCGGTGAATGACTGACTCTCGCTCTCTAAGAGAGAAGTCAAGACAACTTGTTTATTCAGGATTGGTATTAAAATCAATCATTGATTTGGATCGCTGTACATGTATTAATGAACAGAAAGGAATACTTGAGAAACGGAGAATTAGCAGGGGAATGATTGGGAATGCAAACCGATTATTAAAATGCTTGGATAATCCAACAAAACTGAAAACCTGTTTGATTATCTATAATGTAAGTTGATTGTCAAGGTAATTTTAGTTTTCAATGAACTTAGGAATCATATATAATAGAATTTGCAAATTATTCTAGTATTGTGATGAATATTAGGAGGTGGGGCAGAGGGGTTATTCATCAAAAAAATAATTTCTAATTCATGTATTTTTGGAAAGACGTGATGAAGGATTCATAAGCCTCTATGTTATCCACATCAGGGTTCCTACTGTTATACATACACAAATGCAATGACTTTCTATGAATATATTTACTGATTTCAAGGATATTGACATTGAGTACTTCTAGGAAGCCCATTGGATATTAATTTGAGCATACATGTAGTCAAACACAAGGTAACACAACACGTGTGCTCTAGGGATTTCTTAACTATTACATCTGGATTCGTTAGTTTTTTTGTGGTCTGGTAAAACAAATAAGGACTTTCAGGAACATTTATCTCAGGGATAACTGCCTCTTTGAAATGTCAAGAATATATCACACTAAGAAAAATCTGCCATAGGTGACAAAGGACACAAAAAAAATTGTCATGAATCTAATTTGTATGATTATACGTGCCAGATTTTGCTGCCTATTAAAAAAACAAGACTACAGGTATGATTTATTTTCTCCAGAAAAATACTGTTATGGCAGAAGATACATGTATGTTGCCTGGAGAGCTTATAGTGCAACGATGAATTAATCAAAAGTTGATAGCAATAACAACAGTTTCTGTCCATTTTTGAGAGGTCATTATCCCTAACCTATTTAAGGCCTTGAAGTAGAAGTGAAAACCAGAGAGCTTGAATTCCCCTGGCGTTGATTGATTTGGCTTGGAACCATAATGTTCACTACCCGGCATGAAAAGCAATCCCAAGCGAGATCCTGCGGCAACGTACCCACACTTACCCAATTTGTCATGAAGAGAAAATTTGGCATGGCCACAGATGGCACAACCTACAGGTGGATCGGTATGAAAATCCCAAGTGAGATCTTGAAGCAAGATACCCATATACCAATTTGGAAAGAATCTGTTCAGGTTCTCAAAAGTTATTGTCTGGAAACAAAATTCTAAATTGGCCCCCTGGTGTCACCACCTATAGGCGGATTGGCATGAAAAACAACCAAGACACCAAATTTGGAGGAATCCGCTAATGTTCTCAAAACTTGTTGTCTGAAAACAAAATTGTCTTGGTTACCAGTCTGCGCCACCTATAGGCAGATCAGTGTGGAAAACAACCACAAGAGCGATCGTGAGGTGAGGTACTCAGGCGAGGTACACATGTACCCACATACCAAATTTGAAAAGAATCCGTTCAGTTTTTCAGGAGTTATTCTCTGTAATATACTATAGTCCCAATTTAGCCCTTTGAGTGTCGCGGGACAATTGGGAATTTTTCAAGGATTTCAAAGTAGATATAGCATAGGATCATTGACATGTATTAGCGAGGGATCACCTTCGTTCTGATCAGCTGGCTCCTTAAGGGGTTCATTCTCATCTATGTCAGGGGGTGGTCTCTGTTTGGCCGTCAGCTTCATCATCTTGGCCACGGTGCTCAAGTGACGGATGCTGCGATAAAGAGAAATACATGTAATCCATTAGTACATTATGAAGTTGTATGGTATAGCAGCAATTTACTTAATAGTGAAGATAACACAGGAGATATATTACCCAGTTCCATGCAATAAGCAAATAAGGCTATACATTTTAGGGTCTCTTAAAATATGGGCGTTCGGATAGCGAATTCTCAACTAGCCATGAAATGCGTGAAATGACCTCATTGCCCACGTAACGTCAGGCACCAGTTAAGGTTTTAACATTGGCACGATCACAAAAATCGGGAAATAGGTATCCGGCATAGTGACTTTTGAAGTAGTACTGATAATCTTATCAAATTTTAATACTGTACGTTATTGTCTCAGAGTGAAAAAAGCATTTGCAAAGATAAGACTGTGAATAATCTGTGAATAAAACTATACAGCATTGCCAATGTAAAGAAATGGTTAATTTCATAATCTCAGCATAACGTCATGTGGGCAATGAGATCATTTAGCACTTTTCATGAGTCAACAAGTTTGATCTGGAGACTGTCCTAGCCACTGACCATCTCTTCTTCTCCCCAGCATGTACCCATCCAGTGACATCAAGAGATTACCCTATTTCTTCTAATTTTTCGAACAGGAATTTTAGACTTTTAGAAGCAAAAAAAACATTCAACTTTATATCAACTGAGGCTGAATACTTTGACATGGATATGTTATTTATCCAAAGAACTGAAAAGACAGATAGTGAAATTTGTAAAATGTTTGCAGAATTTCTCTCCACTGTAGCCCGAAGTTAAGTTTTGTCTTCTGAATAATTAGAAGAAATAGGGTATTTATTTTCCCCCACTTAGGTCCGGGCAACACAAATTTATTCAAAGTGTGACAATTCTAAATATGGAAAAGATCAGGTATACATGTATATTGACCCCGATACAGCTCAGTTTTCAAGGGTGCACCTGGCTAATGGCATGGAGAAATAGGGCGCAATTAGCATTTGTACAAGGCGCAGATAAGGTGCACGCTCTCTTTCTGCAAGGGTAATCAGAGGAACACATCAAAGACATGTGCACAAAGAAATATTGTAGCACTGAAGCTACACTGAATATGAAAGACTGCTTTCAATGGCCACCTTCTAACAGGTCCGCTTTGAAGACTGCTTTCATTGCCCTTTTTATTAGGTTTTCTTTGTACTTAAAATCAATCAAATTGCCATTACTTATTGATCTTTGTCATGTTTGTTTTTTGTGAAGCATTCATCTTTGTGCATACATGTAGTTCACTTCCAAATCTGCATTAAATTAATCCATCACTCCCATAGATTTTGGTGATCTTTAATTTTTAATTGCAGTAGACTTTACAATGGGGTGAACATTTTGAACTGGCTCGATATACTATCTGAAGATAGATGTAATACATTGATCAAAAAGTCTGTCATATTTCACGATCAAGTGATGGAAAATCATGTACCGTACTCCACCATATACTGAACATGGTACAACTGTTGACAAGTAGCGACTCAAGACTGCGAGTGTGTGCGATCACTGGAGTGTGAAATCAGCAGCTCGTTAAGACATCGGGATCTCGCTAATACCAGATACATTGCCCTTGAGGACAGCATATTGTAAAACATGAGGCAGCACCTAAAAGGTGCAACAACCCCTCAGCCAGACAGTTTTAGTCAGTGTATATTGGTACACAATGAATGGAAAATGCATATGTAAAAGCCTGAAAGATTTGGTTGAATGCAGAAGATGCTTAATTTAGCAGTGGCTTGTAAAAGATTACGAGAGATCCTGAAGGATCTTGGCGCCCACCATCGTCCGATAATTGTAAGCTAATGACAAGAGGATCTTTTTATCCATTGTTATTAAGAACAAGCGATTGATTTGTAATTTTGTTTGCAGAATTTCGAATTTGAGTGAAAAAAGATCGAAAAAGGGACACTGGAAAACACCAAGATATCATCTTTCTAAGTTTCAGGAGTTTCAAGATTTCTAGAAACTGTACTTGATGTCGGTTGTTATAGTACAAGTGAAATGAGCAAAGTTAGTCTGAAAGTGAATGTCCGGAGGATCCTTTGTCTTCGTTTTGTAGTCTTTTTTTGCACGTGTCATCATTGGGTACTGGAAGTGAAGACAAATCTCTTTGACACTTTGGCATGAGCTATGAAACATACTTAAGATTTCATAATTAGGAACGAATGCTAATTCTGTTCTGTTTACTGGGCTAGTTTGAGATATCTCTTTTAAGATACCATGCTCGAAAATAGTAAGATGGTACAATACTTAATACTGAAGGGATCAGGCCCGCACAGTAATGTTGAAACTTCGAAAGTGCCTGAATCCTGATTATCTCCCTTGGATCGAAACATGCATTAGTCTACAGTTGTCGAGTTGTGACGTTGAGTCACAAGAGTGGCGTCCCTTCATGTAGCCGACCCGCCGGCAGACGAAAGGGTGGAGCAGTTCACTTGCTACTGCATGGACTAAAGAAAACTGATTTAATATTTGAAGAAATACATTTTAATTCAGAATTATTTGAACTCCTCGATATGGAAGGTGAAGGTATGGATATTCTCTATAGTCAATATATAGAATATGCCCCACTGTTTGATCTGCCGACTCTTGTGATGCAACGTCACAACTCGAGAATATCGTATTAATTTGAAGCGTAACTTGGATTTTCCATCGGACCAAAAAAGGTATATTGCACTACTAGGCCCCCTGTGGGACCTGTGTACCAAATTTCAGAAAGATCCATGAAATATTTCCTGAGATTTCACGATAACAATGTTTCAAGGGGACCTTCACGATGGCCGCCTTGTGGCCATATCAGATTTTCGATTCGGACCGAAAAAGGTATCTTGCACAACTAGACCATAAGGGGAACCTGTGTACCAAATTTGAGAAAGATCCATGCAGTACTTCCTGAGAAATCACGATAACAATGTTGCATGGGAAAATCCAAGATGGCCACCTGTTGGCCATATTGGATTTTCTAACCGGACCAGAAAAGTTATCTTGCACAACTAGACGACAAGGAGAATCTGTGTACCAAATTTAACAAAGATCCATGCAGTAGTTCCTGAGAAATGACGATAAAGTTTCATGGGGAAATCCAAGATGGCTGCTTGGTGGCCATACTGGATTATCAAATCGGACCAGGAAAGGTATCTTGCACAACTAGACCCCAAGGGGAACCAGTGTACCAATTTTAGAAAGATCCATGCTGTACTTCCTGAGAAATGACAATAAAGTTTCATGGGGAAATCCAATATGGCTGCCTGGTGGCCATATTGGATTTTCGAATCGGACCAAAAAGGGTATCTTGCACAACTAGACGCCAAGGGGAACCTGTGTACCAAATTTGAGAAAGATCCATGCTGTACTTCCTGAGAAATGACGATAACAAAGTTTCATGGGGAAATCCAAGATGGCTGCCTGGTGGCCATATTGGATTTTCGAATCAGACCAGAAAAGGTATCTTGCACAACTAGACCCCAAGGGGAACCTGTGTACCTAATTTGAGAAAGATCCATGCAGTACTTGCTGAGAAATGACGATAATGTTTCATGAAGAAATCCAAGATGGCTGCCTGGTGGCCATATTGGATTTTCGAATCGAACCAGAAAAGGTATCTTGCACAACTAGACCCCAAGAGGAACCTGTGTACCAAATTTGAGAAAGATCCATGCAGTAGTTCCTGAGAAATCGCGACAAAGTTTCATCGGGAAATCCAAGATGGCTGCCTGGTGGCTATATTGGATTTTCAAATCGGACCAGAAAAGGTATCTTGCACAACTAGACCCCAAGGGGAACCTGTGTACCAAATTTGAGAAAGATCCATGCAGTAGTTCCTGAGAAATCGCGATAACAAGATTTCATGGGGAAATCCAAGATGGCTGCCCGGTGGTCATATTGGATTTTCGAATCGGACCAGAAAAGGTATCTTGCACAACTAGACCCCAAGGGGAACCTGTGTACCAAATTGAGAAAGATCCATGCAGTAGTTCCTGAGAAATCGCGATAACAAGTTTTCATGGGGAAATCCAAGATGGCTGCCTGGTGGCCATATTGGATTTTCGAATCGGACCAGAAAAGGTTTCTTGCACAACTAGACCCCAAGGGGAACCTGTGTACCAAATTTGAAAATATCCATGCAGTAGTTCCTGAGAAATCGCGGTAACAAGAATTGTTTACGGACGGACTGACTGACTGACGGACGGACGACGGACCACGGACAAAAAGTGATTTGAACAGCCCACCATCTGGTGATGGTGGACTAAAAATATGATAAATTCAGTGTGGGATGTTGGATGCATTGGAGAACTATAATAAATAATTTGACATATCACATGCAAAAAATATGGCGGAAGAACAAAAATATTCTGAGCAAAAAAAAAGACTTCAAGCCATTCTTGCTTTGAACCCTAATAATAATCTGAACAATAATGAAAGTCTTCCAATTTACAGTGAGAGCCAAGTAATACAGAGTTTTTGATAGGAATACGGAGCTGCGCATCTAAAACCCCTCGGCTCTGGGTGCCAGCCATTCACAATCTATTAAATTTGAACCATACTACTTTGAAAACATCAGGAACATCAAGCAGTCAAGTGACAAATATACAGATTATCAAAAAACTTGCAATCAGAAATGGCCGCAAAGTTTTCTGTCCAATCAGAGATACCGGCAGTCATTACTTGTCTCATGATCTATCTATGATGTATACCAAGCATCATACTGAACACTTGAACAGTATCAAAGGATATATAGACCATCAATGATTTTACATAAATTGAAAACGGCTGCCAAGGTTTCCATACAATCAGAGAAAACGGTTTAGTCATTCATTTTTAGGCTCTTGATGTATTGATGATGTATACAAAGTCTTGCATGAAACACTTGAACAGTACCAGAGGTATAGATTTTGCATAAATTAAAGATGGCAATCAAGTTTTTCACCTAATCAGAGAAATTGATTGTCATTAATTGTAAGTTTCTTGATGTATCAATGATTTATAGTTTCATATGAAGCACTAAAATTGTATCAGATATGGATCATTAATGATTTTGCATAAATTAAAATGGTCGCCAAGATTTCCGCCCAATCAGAGAAACCAGTTCTGTCATTCATCGTAAGTCTCTTGATGCAATGATGATGTATATAAAATTTTACATCGAGCACTTGAATGGTATCAGAGATAGAGATCATTAATGATTTTGCATAAATTAAAGATGGCTGCCTATCCTTCCCGTCATTCAGAGGAACTGATGTGATTATTCATTGCGAGTCTTTTGATACATCGATGCTGTATACCAAGTTTCAAAAAGAACACTTAAATGGTATCAGAGATATACATCATTAAAATTTTGCATAAATTAAAGATGGCCACCAAGATTTCTGCCCAATCAGAGAAACCAGTTCTGTCATTCATCATAAGTCTCTTGATGCATCGATGATGTTTACCAAATTTTACATCGAGCACTTGAACGGTATCAGAGATAGAGATCATTAATGATTTTGCATATATTAAAAATGGCCGGCCATCCTTCCCGCCTTTCAGAAGAACTGATGTGGTTATTCATTGTAAGTCTCTTGATACATCGATGCTGTATACCAAGTTTCATATAGAACACTTCAATGGTATCAGAGAAATACATCATTAAAGATTCTGCATAAATTAAAGATGGCCGCCAAAGCTTTCACCCAATCAGGGAAACTGGTTTGGTCATTCCTTTAAAGTTTCTTGATGTATCGATAATCTATACCAAGTTTCACACTGAACAGCGAAATGGTTTCCGAGATACACAAAATTCATGGTTTCGCATAAATTAAAGATGGCCGCCAAAGTTTCCACCCAATCGGGTCCAGATTCAATAGGGTTCTGGGTCACGAGCATATGGATGCGCACGGCAAGTTTGGTGTGCCTAGGGTAAGTCGTTCTAAAGATATCTTGGTAACGAGAAAGCTGTGACGGTTTCGCATAAATTAAAGATGGTCGCCAAAGTTTCTAACCAATCGGGTCCAGATTCAATAGGCTTGTGGTTGATCACCCAACAATCCTGCATACCAAATTTGAAGTCTCTAGAAGCAACGGTTTGGCTTGTAGACCGGTCACAAGAATTGTTGACGAATTTTCCGTGAAGTTGCCATGGAAACGGCAAAATTCATCGCAAATTACCCAAATACCCAATCGGGTCCAGATTCAATAGGGTTCTGGGTCACGAGCATATGGATGCGCACGGCAAGTTTGGTGTGCCTAGGGTAAGTCGTTCTAAAGATATCTTGGTAACGAGAAAGCTGTGACGGTTTCGCATAAATTAAAGATGGTCGCCAAAGTTTCTAACCAATCGTGTCCAGATTCAATAGGCTTGTGGTTGACCACCCAACAATCCTGTATACCAAATTTGAAGTCTCTAGAAGCAACGGTTTGGCTTCTAGGCCGATCACAAGAATTGTTGACGACCGGACGTACATGCTGACGACAAGACCCCGCAGCCTAATAGGCTGAGGGGTAAAAAAAGTTATTCAGTAAATTGGGTTTGCAAATGTAATATTGTCCATGATGTACACATTACAACATATTTATTTTTTTATCCGAATAATTTGCTAAATTAGGTCAATTATTCAACAACAGATGTTCATCAATACTAGAAGTCTGTACATCAGATTAGATGACACAGACACTCATCAAATCATCTACATGTGCACCTCCAGACGCTTGCAGTCTCGATCTACACATGAGAGATGAGATGCGGAGTCAGATAAAGGATGAGACTAATTATGTACATTTCATAGGCCGAGTTTTTTAATTTGAGCACCAGCTCATCTCCCATGAGGCATCACCCGATTTTGGTTTTGAATCTGCGTGAACACAACAAATACCAATCTTACTGCACAAGTTACGGCTCCACAGAGAGACGGTGGCCAAAGCATTCTGGCCAAGGCTAAATCTGACTTCTGGTATCTATGAACAACACCTACATGTAGGTTGCGTGTATAAATGTTGGTACACGGAATTGATCAGGAGACTTCGAAGTATCTAGTAAATAATGATTCAGGAACAGAGTATCTACATGTGTATAACCAGGCACATGTATCCACAACACAAACGAGCGTTCGTGATTTTATTGACACAAGTGACGTCGAAGCCTGAAGGCAGAGGTGAAAATGTCATTACTTAATTACAGATCCTCGACAAAAGGCCAATCGATTCGTGATCACAGGTCTTGTGAGAGATATGGTATGGACCTTGTTGTACTAAAGTCAAGTTTTACTGTACGCATAAACGATATGGGTTGTGTTACAGTCACTGATTATGAAGGAATTCTAATGCTTTTTTTTGTTTTTTGTGTCAGAATTGAGATGCTTTTACAACCACAAAATTGCAAATGTCAGATTTGATCGACACTTTGTCTGAACCACATCATGATTTGATGCAGTCAATGTCCGTTCAGCCATGATCGGAATACTCCATCTTTCAGCTTTTTATCTATCATCACACACTATCGAACCATTATTGTCCACTGGTTGAAGATAGGAACAGGGAAGGCACGAAATGAACCAGATCCTACCAGATTTGAGACAAATCTGATGATAAATCTGGAACACCATTGACAAGTAATAAACTTGGAACATCATTGGAACGAATAAATCTGGAACATCCCCACAAAGAATAAATCTGGAACATCACCCACAAGGAATAAATCTGGAACATCCCCCACAAGGAATAAATCTGGAACATCCCTCACAAGGAATAAATTTGGAACATCCCTCACAAGGAATAAATCTGGAATATCCCCCCCAAGGAATAAATCTGGAACATCCCCACACAAGGAATAATCTGGAACATCCCCCACAAGGAATAAATCTGGAACATCCCCGACAAAGAATAAATCTGGAACATCCCCCACAAGGATTAAATCTGGAACATCCCTCACAAGGAATAAATCTGGAACATCCCTCACAAGGAATAAATTTGGAACATCCCCCACAAGGAATAAATCTGGAACATCCCCCACAAGGATTAAATCTGGAACATCCCCTGCAAAGAATAAATCTTGAACATCTCCCACAAGGATTAAATCTGGAACATCATCCACAAGGAATAAATCTGGAACATCCCCCACAAGGAATAAATCTGGAACATCCCCCACAGAGAATAAATCTGAGGCTAACGGTCACCAGTGAAGCATCTTAGACCACTCAGCCACCGAGACCCCCTTCCCCCACAAGGAATAAATATAGAAAACCCCACAAGGAATAAATCTGAAACATGCCTGAAAGGAATAAATCTGGAAGAGGCTTAAATGGAATAGATGTGTAACATCCTCCACAAAAAAAAAAAAAAAAAAAAAAATCAGGAACATACCCTACAAAGAATAAATCAAGAACATCCCTCACAAGAAAAACTTCTGTTCCCTTATACATGTATATGCTGTATGATAACTCTTTGTGCTAGAAACTCCTCGGAAATATAAAAACATGTACAACATTGTTTGTTTTTTCTCAAATTTTCGTCTCTTGGTATATAATTAGGTTGTGGGTTACATGTAATTAAGCATGCTCTCAAATCCGTGTCCCCAGCCTTGCATGTGGGGAAACACTTGCATGTCCCAGAGCCATACAAAAGGCTTCTTCAGCATAATAATCGTGTCTGCAAGTCTGGAGTACACAGTATACCTATTTAATAATTGCAACAAGAACAGCTAACATCTATAGCTCAATAAAAATCACATTAATTTCTCAAGGGAATACGTCGGGGTACAAAAATAGCCCTGTTTACAGCGTGACGTCAACGTTGGAATAATCTGTGTTGTACATGGATGGTCACTTGGTTTAATATGATGATTGACAGATAGCATAAAAATCTCACTGAATTCAATAATGAAAGTGACAGCACAAAACTTTGCTGTTCAGTCTCCATGCAGGCTATATGATTAGGAACATGAGAAGTGACTCAGAAAGATGGAGATAGAAATAATCACAGATCCTGTGGACTAAACAATCAGCTTCTCGTTGACAGTAACATTATATCAGATCACTGGCCAGGATACGCCAATAAGGCCGTATATGACCGTAGAGGTGTGTGCAGTTTCACATTCAGCAATTTGACAGCGCATAGGATTTATAAGGACACCGACCAACTGCCACTACTTTATACTGCCTAACTGACCTTTGTTCACAAGAACACCAACACAAATGACCTCACCCTATGCAATTGAACAGTACATGAAACAGCCATTATGAAGCTTTATAAGGAGATAAACAGAATGCAGGATTGAAGATTTCAATTTGTTTCCCACACTGCAAAACAGAAAATATATGAAGATCCAAACCATTACCTTTTCATAAGCTCAAAAAGAAGGTAAATTAGAACTGACTGACTTTAGTATGGAATGAACAGATTAATGAAGTCAATTTTACTGGCTGAATAGTGGGCGGCAATGAAACAGACTGTAGCCATATTTATGGTAAAGGCATACAGCCAGTTCTGCATGACAATTCTTCATTCGCACAGAAATTCATATATTTACATACAACTATTAATGCCATCGGTTTCAATATCTGTGAAAACAAACTTGCTATTTGAATAATGCCTATGCAAATCACACGCCAATGGGACAAATAATCTAACAGGTAATAGTCAACAGAAATCCTCACTCGGAATCAATCAATGTGTTTGCTGAACTGATGGCAAATAGCTGTATCATACACATTCAACCTATTCTCTTATTATCAAATGCAAAAGAAAATGGGAATATAAATATCAGAGTATAGTGGAGTGGATTTTTTTTCTTCCATTTCCTTCTACTGGACAATTCAGTGGACTAATGTGTACCCAGGGGTTTTTCTAGCCGTTTTTTCATCGTGGTAACCACGATGAAAAAAGAAAAATATTGAGTTTTGCAGAGAATTTCAAATTGAGTTTTGATAAGAAAAATTCAGTTTTGCGATTTTTGCCGTTTGCGCGCAAAGCGCGCACAAAAAAAATATTGAGTTTCCCACAATTTACCAGTTGTCAGTTGATATGTTGTCTCGCATGACCCGCCCACATCAATAGTTAGGAGATAAATAATGCTGTATGTATATCAATTATCAGTAATTTTTGACTGTAAAAAAAATAAGTAAGCAAATCCAAGTAAAACGAAAAGCCACAATTTTGGTCCACATTCTTGGGGGAACCCCTGGCCTGATTTCAAAACGAGGCACAGTCCTTTTCCCGGCATGAATCTCTAACGAGGATTCCCTCGTGTCAAACACACAGCAGTCAAGTTTTAACTCCGGCAGTTTTGATGGTCGCGTACCAAAGCCATTATTGTTTTAGTTAACGGGTCAGTTGTTTCCTCATCAACCAGTCGGCACATTGTGCCGAATTTAACCATTCATTTCTCTAGTGATACGCTTTTGGGCAAAGTGATCGAGCGCTTCACATCTTCACTCCCGACAACAACAACGACAATACACAGCTGTCGACCTGCACGTAACGAAATACTCGTACAGCCTAAGGACGATGGACATACAAAAGCCGTTGCCCTGGACAGAGAATCCCTATCTTCAGTCATTATAAAAGAATAAAAGAAGTTGAAAATTCGGGTAATAAATCCTGCAGTTATCTTTAATAGTGGTCACAAGTAAGAGTGGTTTCCCAGGATTTCTATTTACAGAATGTGTGCGCTTTTGAGTTTTACTGTCTACCATAATTATTTATGTTATGTTTCAATTAAATTAAAGCAAACTTAAGATGTCTCTTTAGAGAATAATTATTTCATAAATGTTTTTTTCTGGTGATCTTTATGAGAGATTTCAGAGTGTATAAATCTGTAAAATAGGAATTTTGTCAGGTTATATATTCAATCACATTCTTCTCTGTCAACGGTAGAAAATTCAGCTTCAATAATTAATAATTATAGCTTCTAGCATGTATGTTTTATTATGAGAAGGTCAAGCTAAACAACCTATTAACTGACAATGGCCATACTGTGGTTTGGTGTGGTTGAACAGGAGTGTACAAGTGTATTCGGTCGAAGGCCGAACATTTTAGGCTGATGTTTATATCTTGATTGACAACGCAGCAGCAGTTCAATATGTTGTTGTTGCTCTAAGAAGACACGACATGCTACTGTCGCCTTCAATTGTTGGACAACACACGGTATCCTGCCACGGTTTGGGCCAACGGGTTATCACGTAACACTGGGTTATTTTACCAATGTTACATAGACTGTATATAATTCATGTCAATAGGGTTGTCAGTATTTGTCGATCTCTAAAGTAGCGTCTACAGTGTTTCTGTTCTCGTAAACATATGACCAACCTCAGTTCTGTAATTGGTGCGATGAAAAAGTTGGAAAAATTGAGTTTCATCATTTTTTAGATGAAAAAGGAAAAAATATTGAGTTTTGTAGAATTACGTTGCGCGCCGTAGGCGCGCAAAAAAATTGAGTTTCCAAAATTTTGAAATTGAGTTCGTGAACAATTTTGGGCTAGAATAACCCCTGCCACCACCCACCAAAACACTTGCCATTATCTGTATATCGAATGAAATTTAATGACTATCAATGACATCATTGCTACACTCAGGTGTCCTGTTATCTTAGCCTCAAGTATCAGTCAAATGTATCAGTCACATGAATGGTCGGCCAAATAATAAACTATTTTTTTTATGATCGGCAGTCTACATGGTGTATTTGTTTTTATGATCCGTACTGTATACTGGTTGCATTTTTATTACTCCATAATTACATATTTTTACGATTCTCATTTCTTTCTCTTTTCATCTTTAGTGCCTACGTTTCCTCTTAGTTTATTAGGACTTTGCTTTCCGGGGCAATATTGAATATCAAGAAAACAGTGGGGGCACGGTTGGTCCAGTGGTTAACATCTCGGACTCTCACCAATGTGACCCGGGTTCGATTCCGCATGGCGTCGACTTAGTCGTATGTGAGAATGGGTTTCTGGTCCCAGGCCGTGCTCATGGGTTTCCCTCCGGGTACTCCGGCTTTCCTCCCACACCGCAAAACCAGATGTATGATTGTGAGATATGTTTCTGTGTATGAATGTGCTCGGCCCAGTGGAAGATTGGCTTATAGCCAAACTGGCTACCGAGGGTAAAGAAAGATCATTATTATTATTATTATTATTATTATTAATAAAAATCAGAGAATATATTGTCACGTTTTATGATTTAGCCCTTTTCATCAGTGGGGAGAAACGGCCATGCTTTTTGATTTCCATTAGCAATATGATGGATGAATAAAAGATATCAATATTTCAAAGGCTTGATGGTTAATCGTTAAAAAAACAAATTATCTCGGCAATAAATGAGAGAAAAAAAATATTCTTTCACTCCATATGTACTTTCGTAGTCTTCAAGAAGTAGTTTACTAATGCTGTTGTTGTTGAAAGTTGTTGAATATATGAGACAGAAAATTATTTTCTGAAAACTATGTAATTCTTCTTAAGTTATTTAGTACTGCAGCTCTGCCTGGGCTGAACAACAGTCAATAAGTAATCAAGATCGACACTGTTGGGGATACTGCAGGTGTCACACAGCGCTATTGTGTGGACACGCACATTGCGTGACACTGATCAGAAGCGTGACCTGAAGATTGAATATCAAACCTTGGAAGTGAATCAATATATCTGGGTGAGTTAGTCAAAGCATCAATCAGATTTGACCAATTTACTGTCTAGAGAGATATCTCCCCACATATTCTGCAATATTGAAATGGTAGCTGCTGCATTAGGACATTGTTGCATGGGACTCCGGGACCAATGCACTGCCCTGCATCTGGGGCCATGAGGGAAAGATTTTTCATGTCATTTAAATGGCAATGATGCTCCATGACTAACTCTGCTCTATGACTAACTCTGCTCTGTGACTAACTCTGCTCCAGGACTAACTCTGCTCTATGACTAACTCTGCTCCAGGACTAACTCTGCTCTGTGACTAACTCTGCTCCAGGACTAACTCTGCTCTATGACTAACTCTGCTCCAGGACTAACTCTGCTCTGTGACTAACTCTGCTCCAGGACTAACTCTGCTCTATGACTAACTCTGCTCCAGGACTAACTCTGCTCTATGACTAACTCTGCTCTGTGACTAACTCTGCTCCAGGACTAACTCTGCTCTGTGACTAACTCTGCTCCAGGACTAACTCTGCTCTATGACTAACTCTGCTCCAGGACTAACTCTGCTCTGTGACTAACTCTGCTCCAGGACTAACTCTGCTCTATGACTAACTCTGCTCCAGGACTAACTCTGCCCAAGACTAGACTAACTCTGCTCCAAGACTAAACTCTGTTCCAGGACTAACTCTTCTTCACGTAATTACTGTGTTCCAGGTCTAGACTAACTCCACTCCAGGACTAACTCTGCTCCAGGACTAACTCTGCTCCAGGACTAACTCTGCCCAAGGACTAGACTAACTCTGCTCCAGGACTAACTCTGCTCCAGGACTAACTCTGCTCAAGGACTAGACTAACTCTGCTCCAAGACTAAACTCTGTTCCAGGACTAACTCTTCTTCACGTAATTACTGTGTTCCAGGTCTAGACTAACTCCACTCCAGGACTAACTCTGCTCCAGGACTAACTCTGCTCCAGGACTAACTCTGCCCCATGACTAACTCTGCTCCAGGACTAACTCTGCTCCAGGACTAACTCTGCCCCATGACTAACTCTGCTCCAGGACTAACTCTGCTCCAGGACTAACTCTGCCCAAGCACTAGACTAACTCTGCTCCAAGACTAAACTCTGTTCCAGGACTAACTCTTCTTCACGTAATTACTGTGTTCCAGGTCTAGACTAACTCCACTCCAGGACTAACTCTGCTCCAGGACTAGACTAAATCTGCTCCAGCACTAATTTTGCTTCAGGACAAACTCTGCTTCAGATCTAGACTAACTCTGCTCCAGGACTGACTCTGCTCCAGGACTGACTCTGCTCCAGGACTAGATTAAATCTGCTCCAGGACTAGACAATCTGCTCCAACACTAACTTTGCTCCAGGACAAACTCTGCTCCAGGTCTAGAATATCTCTGCTCCATGACTATCTCTGCTCCAGGACTACACTAAATCTGCTCCAGGATTAACTCTGATCCAGGACTATAGACCAACTGTGCTCCAGGACTGACTGCATCATGCCTAACTTTGCTCCAGGACTAACTATGCTCCAAGGCTAACTCTGCTCCAGGACTAACTCTGATCAAGGCTAACTATGCTCTAGGACTAGACTAACTCTGCTGCAGGATTAACTCTGTTCCAGGATTAGACTAACTCAGCTCCAAGACTACATGTAGATTAACTCTTCTCATGGACCAAATCTGATCTATGTCTAACTCTGCTCCAGGATTAATTCTGCTCCTGAAGAAAATTCGCTCCATGACTAACTCTGGTCCAGGAATAACTCTGCTCCATTCTAGGTCTGCTCCAGGATTAACTCTGCTTCACCCTGGACTAACTCTGCCCCATGACTGCTTCATGCCTAACTCTGCTCCAGGACTAACTCTACTACAGGACTAACTGTGCGCCAGCACTTTTGGACTAACTGTGCGCCAGCACTTTTGGACTAACTCTGCTCCTGGATTACCTCTGGTCCATGCCTAACCACTCATGAATAATTCTGCTTCATGACAAGGACTTTCTCTGCTCCATTGCTTACTCTGTTCCTTGAAATAAATCTGCTTCAGGACACTCTGCTCCATGACCAACTCTGCTCCAGGACTAACTGTGGACAAGCGCATTACGACTAACACTGCTCCAGGATTAACTCTGCTCCATGACTAACTCTACGCCATGACTAACTCTACTCCAAGACTAAAGCTACTCCATGCCTAACTCTGCTTCATAATTTACTCCATGCCAAACTCTGCTTCGTGACTAACTCTACGGACATGCCCAACTCTGCCCCATGCCTAACTTTGCTCAAGGACTAACTCTGCCCCATGCCAAACTCTGCCCCATGACTAACTTTGCTCCAGGACTAACTTTGCCCCATGACTAACTCTGCCGCATGCCTAACTCTGCCCCATGCCTAACTCTGCCCCATGCTGGCAGATGCTTATATTGTGACAACCCATTTGTCATAGATACATGATACATCGTCAATATAGAGAGATGGACACCTGGGATAGCTGACCAGAACATATAAAATCCAAGCCAATTTCCATCAGGAATCAAGAATTTGAATAGCTGCCAAGTTTGAGAGTAGAAGGCTGGAATTATCTAAATTATACAGGTCCATGTGACAATGATAAGAATGATCATGTGTAGAACGGGTTGCATGGCGTGTTCGCATGACCAGTGGGCATTGCTGTGTGATGGAGTGCCCAAGTACATCCATCCACAGTCATTTCTTTTTGCAGCAAGGCCACACGAGCATAAATTATATTTTTTCAAGCTTGAAAGCAAGAATAGAAATCAAACTAAAACTAGACTTTTGACGTTCCTTCCCCTTCCTTTCTGTTGATAGATGAGTTTTCACTCATTGATCAGAGCAGATGGCTTCAAATTTATCCCGATTAAAGACAGGCAATTTACATAGCTTTCGAACTACCTTTTAATGAGAACCCTGATATCCTATGAGTAATTTCTTTTGATTCAAATCTGGTCAAGCTCATTTGGACTGAAATATCGTACTTATAATATGAACATGTATATGACATTCAAAATCAGAGTCTGCAATAGAGCGAGAAATTATGTTTCATCAGAATGTGTTCAATATCTTGACCATGTTGACTGCTGAGCTGGACATGATCCATTTACAATCCACTGACGATCCTTTCGAAGGATCATCAATCTCCATTTTTGTGTCTAAGACATAGCACTGAATGATTTAACTGACAAGAGAGTGTGGACCTTTTGGAACATTTTACATGTACACTGTTCAAAAACTGTTAAAGGATGGCACAATATATGGGACACAAAAGAGATATTTCAGGTGACAAACCCTTTTAGGAACTGTGAGATTCCGATGTGGAATAGTTTATGGATATTACAACTTGCTTTTTTCTTCAACGTGTTGTAGAACATCAACATTTTTGGTACACTTTATGGCACTGATCCAAAATGTGATTATACCCAGAATGAACATATCTAAGAGGACCTCTCTCAATGAACAAGACCCCAATGATCCCTGCTGAAGGATGAACCTTTTACAGTCTGTTATTAAACACATTACGGAGCAGCAAATGTCAGTCATAAATAATGGTTTAGCTGTTTCCAGCCTCCTTGGGGCACTTTCTAGAGAACACCAGATAATTTCCTCTTAGGATAACCCAATTAGATGGTATACAATGTTCTTTTATGGCCTCTGCTTGTTCAATGTCTTCTCATAGTTTTGCTATATATATCTCAATTTCAACTTTTTCATTACATCCTATTTCCAGGACCTTTAACTGAATTTTCCTGGACATATTTTAACACCTTTTACCATGTTTCATTCAGCAAATTCAACAATGTACATTACATTGAAATGAATATGTATTACACAGTCTGGTCGTGTTGTCCCTCCGTCACACATGCAGTTCCACAAATGCCTTAAAGAGGTGACTTTTGCTATTGGTCTTAATGACAGGTTTAATACCCATAGCCTGCGGCAGGGTAAGAACGACTTGGTTGGTTTGCATACGTATACCATTGCCAGTGGTGAAGTCGGGTGATTGGAAGAGTTTTTAAATATACGAGCTTTCACTGAACCCACCCACTGCCCTCAGGGGTATGTCCCCACCCCAGGGGATCTGCGCCGACCCTCATATATTCTATATCTATAGGTTAGCCAGGTGTTTGAACGGACATGAATATCCCTACCACGTGATGTAAATCAGAACCAACCAGGCAGGAACACCCAAAGGAGCCGCAGTGATTAAATAAAATAGGAAGATTGTGTGCCCTTTCTATACTACTCATCACGCACTACTCATCGCACATGCGCAGTCCACCCATTCTACTGTAGGGTGCAAGCCTGGCCCATGAAATCTCAGGTAGTGAAAACCCCAGGTCTCTCGCCCCACCCTATCCCGCGCCACACCTATGCAACCCGCTGTGCCCTTTCTATACTACTCATCATGCATGCGCAGTCGACCCATTCTACTGTAGGGTGACCAAGGGATCTCATGAAGTAGGAGGAGTCGGAGTCGGACATGCCACGGATTATGAAGTGAAACCCACATGTGGCCGGCTTCTTTAATAGTATGTGTAAAGCGGAGTACTACTCATCACGCATGCGCAGTCGACCCATTCTACTGTAGGGTGACCAAGGGATCTCATTAAGTCGGAGGAGTCGGACACGCCACGGATTAAGAAGTGAAACCCACATGTCTCTTGACTCCCTGGCCGGCTTCTTTAATAGTATGAGTAAAGCGGAGGAGGAGGAGGAGTAGTAGGACACGCCACGGATTATACTACGGAGATTCAGCCTGGCCTGACTGCTAGTCTACAATGATTACAACAATCTCTATCTTAACTCTACCCCTACTAAGGATGCCTGGATGGAGTCTAAATATCATTTACATGTATGCCATATGATCTACACAAGTTCAATGTATCGTCTGGTAATTCCAATGAATTGGTATAGCGATATAAACTAAATATTCATTTGTTGGTAATCTCAATTGAATTATTCCTATATTGTATGCCAGAGCACCAAGTTAATATTTGCTGGTTATACCAATTGTAACTACGTATTTGCCTGCCAGGCCATGTTGGCCACTACTTGCTTGCCTGCTTAGAAGTTCTATTGCTAGTTGGGCTGTGCCACTTTACGTCCAGAGCCTGCCACCATTGCATTCTCTTTTATGTAGTTGGGAGTTTTAATAAAAAAAATTCTGTGGCTTGAATAAATTTATTATTGGTCAATCCGGTGTTTGTTTTAACATCTCTCACCATGTTTCATTCAGCAAATTCAACGATGTACATTAGAATGAAATGAATATGTATTTCAACTATATAACGTTTCATACTAGATCGGAGAATAAATTCATTTTGTTAAAAAGAAATTCCAGTAATTAATTGTGGCAGATATTTTGGGGGGAGAGAGGACAATAAAATTCAAGGACTTTATTCTTGACTCTTTACAAACTCTCAACATTTCATGGTGAAGGGAAGTGTGGATAAATAATACACAAGAACCATTCAACTGTTGTAACCCAGGAAAATGTGGATTGACCAATTCAATGGCGTGTCCACAGCGTAGAGAATGAAGGGAGAGTACTGGGGTCAGTCTTTAATAGTGTATGTAAGCTTACATCTGATGTAGTACAATGGTGACATACCTTCAACATTCGTCACCATGAAGATAAAGCCTGACGCACACAAGAGTTAAACCCCTGAGCAAATGGCCTCAATTGCCTGTTAGCTCAGGGGCTAGCTTTCGTGTGGTTTCAGCGAACACATCAGTGAGCAAAACATTCACTCAATAGATTTCAGTTTCCGAAAAACACCTTCAAGCTTTCATGTGACTTGACTCCCGTAAAAATGGCCATTTTGAACAGTCGCACGTATAAATCATGTGAAAATCAGATGCGTTTAATTGGCCAGTCGAATAAAATGGCACACGGTGAGGATTTCGCCTTGCGAGGCAGAATTATCAAACAAGTTAGATATTTTTCTCCCAGGCTCGCAAGGCGAAAACCTCATCAAAAATTACCCGCACACGAAAGCTAGTAGTCTCTGAGCGAACAGGCAATTGAAGCTGTTAGCTCAGGGGTTACAGTGTGTAGCTCTGACGTGTGCCGGACTTTACGTCCGGCATAAAGCTACGCACGCTTACAAGACTGGCCCCTGGGTACCAGATTTATACTCTATTGTGTGTCCCAACAAATCTATTGAGAACGTTTTGTCCGATTTTTTGAGAAATATATATTCTTGTGTTCTGAAACTTATGTCACTAGTGCAATGCAAATATTATAGTATTCAGTCAAAATATTACCAAACAGCACCGAGTAGAACTATCTGTTTGAAACATTTTCTGTTTTGGGTGGTCATTCTCCAGGTTAAATTTTGATGTCGCCAAGGCTGAGGGGCACTGGCCCATACATGTATGTGCAAAGGAATGGGAGATTGTCATTTTCTGTTGTGACGTCAAGGAAAACACTATGATGTTGCTACTGTGGCCAGTATTGATACATTATCTTTGTAGTGTCATATTGTGACATCATAGCATTACTGTTGATTTGTGACATTGTGGAACTGTAGAAATTCCATGAATGGAATACCCATCAAACCTACGAATACTGGACTGGTCCAAATCAACAATGGCTGACATCAAAATTTAACCCAGAGAATGACCACTCAAAACAGAAAATGTTTCAAACAGATAGTTCTACTGGATGTTGTTTGTTCATATTTTGAATGAATACTATAATATTTATACCAGTGGCATAAGTTTCAGAACACATCAATTTTTGTTTCTCAAAAAAAACAACAAAATGTTCTCAATAGATTAGTTGGGACACAAAATAGTGAAATCCACTTATTACAACATCTCCTGGAAATGTTGACAAGTTTAGCTTAGGCCTAGAAAAAGTATTTTATTGTTGATCAAAATTTATTTAAAAACTGGTGCGATGACATGTTTTTCAGTTTCATTTATTTTGTCTTTTTTCTACAAAACGTCTAGTTCACAACCGTGATACATGTATATGGTAAATACTGTAATAATTCAGCCATACGACGTGAAATTTCCTGCCAGAAATGTTAGGGGGCGGTCCAACTTATTATTACAAAACATTGACAAAATGATTCAAAATAATGCAGATGATCCATGAACTCTTCAATATTTTAATAATTTTTTAAGGCGATCAAATTTATGTAATCAATAATATAATTATATTATAATTTATCCCTGAAGATGACTGAAATTATTAGTTGAAACATTGTATCTTTGAATTTATATCCACAATTCACTTGTTATCGTGGCGATATACTGCGTACTTGTGAAATGGACTGAATTACATGTAGCAAGCTGTTCCCAACTGGACTAGGTAGCTCAGTTGGTAGAGCAGTGGAACGGTATCCCCTAAGTCATGAGTTCGATTCTCACCCGAGCCAGTATTTTCTGGCAGGGTGTTTCACAATGTAGGAATATAATTATATTATAATTTATCCCTGAAGATGACTGAAATTTATTAGAATGAGCAAATTTTGTTCACAAAAATGAGTCGAATGAATTATCAGTGAATTTACATTAAATCATAACCAGCAAAGCCAGACAACAAGGGAGATAACTTTTTCAGAAAAAGGGTCAACATTATGGCTCACAAGGTAAGGGAGGGTGTCATAATTCTGAACGCCGAACTCGTTCGCACCGATACGCTAATCCGTTCAAGCGGTAACGACTAAATCAAGAACATGCGTTCAAGTGTACACGAGGAAGCGTTTCGTCCGTAACGCCCGTTCGTTACTGTGTGAACACCCGTTCAAGAAATTTTATGAGCGAACGACTGTTCCAAATGCAAGATGCAAGAATTAGTTCCCGAAGGCGTTCCCGAATGATTAATCTTCTATGTACACATAATTCAAGTATTCATTGAGAGGCTCGAGTTGACCTTCGTTTTGTAATTTGTTTATTTAAACGTATTACCACGTTCATAGGAAACAGCAAAAGACTGCGACGGATGTCGAATAAAATCCAACCGTAACAAATATAATGGGCGAATTTGTTTTTCCATAAATGAATCTGAAAATTTGCCCCAAAATATGGTTGCGGTCTCGGAATGATACAATTTTTCTCCCGGCAAAACTCGCAGGTGACGGTTAAATTATGTACACGTTGTTCAGATCTAACCATATTGAAACATGAACGTGATCAATCGTGAAATAGCGACAGAGGCAGTGGCGTCTTGTTCTTAATTACGAGTCCCAATAGGCTTATGCCGAATCATAATTGAATATATTTAAAGGATAACTTTACTTTTTTAAATCACTGGTTCGACCAATTTGTATCGGCTCTTGTTCAGATCTGGCTGCATGTCTTCAAAACGTCTGAATGTCGGTCTAATCCAATGTTTATGGATTAACTTGATATGATCACAAACTCATACGTGGACCGATATTCCTGCATTGCAAGGTTTGTATTCCTCAATATTTTCTTATCAAAGATATATGTTTTCCACTCCGAACTTACAATGTTCTGCGTTTTGATCTTGAGAACGTATATTCCCGATCACGATACGTGTGGTCTCTTCGTTCAACGTGCACGTTTTCTTCTCCATGTCTGCTAATATCGGATGATTAAGTACATACACAAGAGTGGACAAGCGTAGTTTTACGTTTGACCGACTAGATGTTCGGCAGACAAACAGAAATTCCGGAAACATCTTCCTCGATCTGCTCTGGCGAGAATCATATACCGAAAGATTTTGGCAAAAATAAACTGACGGGGGTGCAGAAAACGAGGGATGAATGTCGTTACTTGGGTATAACTTCCATATTTACGTTAATGAAATATATACTCATGTAGTTTTTGATGTGGGTAATTATTTTGTTAATGTCATCTTCACGCTCCGCTCACTGACGAGGTGTTCATTGAAAATTCAAAGTTATTATGGAAATCATGATATCCTCTACGGAGCCGACAGCCTGTAAGTCGGTGGAGCTGTCACTCCGTCAGCCAACAAAGCTGTGGCTCCGCCAGTTTTTATACGCCCACCAAAAGGCGGACGTATTATGTGATGGCGGTTTCCGTCCGTCCGTCCGTCGTGTCCGGTCTATATCTGGGACAGTTTTCTATCTACAGTTCTAATTTTTGGTGAGTAGATACCCTACGGGGAGACGATGTGTCGTGTACCAAAATGAAGCTCAAGGTCAGAGGTCAAAGGTCACTGGCCTAAAAAACAGGAAATCATTGACGTGTTCGTGTCCGGTCTATATCTGTGAACGTTTTCTATCCATGCACAGTTGCAATTTTTTTGTGAGTGGATACACTAGGTGGAGACGATGTGTCGCGTACCAAAATTGAGGTCACTGTTGCCTAAAATCAGGAAATCATTGATCGTTGACAGTTTTCTATCTACAGTTCTAATTTTTGGTGAGTGGATGCCCTAGGGGGGACGATATGTTGCATACCAAATGTAGGTCGAGGTCAGAGGTCAAAGGTCAATGTGACCGAAAAATCAGGAAATCTTTCAAAATTTCAAAATTTTTGTGGGTGGATTCAGTAGGGGGAAATGAAGTGTCTCATACCAAAATATAGGTCAAGTTCGAAGGTCAAAGGTCACTGTATCCCCAAAATCAGGAAATTATTAAACATAACATTTCTTTGTGTCAGTAAATACATTAAACAACCTTGAAATTTGGACCAATATAATCCCAGATATTAGGGCGTATATTGAAGCCCCTTGGGCTCTTGTTTCCATTCACCAGTCTACGGCATTTTGTCCGTAATCGTATCATTACTTGGGTATAGTTTCCATATTTATGTCAAAGAAATACATATTCTTGACGTATTTTGTTAATGTTATTACGCTTCGTCCTCTGACAATGTGTCCATCGCAAATTAACATATCTCTCGAATCTTAGGATGATGGGTGTCCCGTTCTCACTCAGTTTCCATCGTGAAAGTTGTAGGGTTATTTTGTTCTCACTCATTTTCCATCATGGGAGTTATTTGTTTGTATCCATTTTAATTCCACCCAATTACATTATGGGACCTGATGTTTATAAAACCACTTCTGATAGGACATGTAGAAAGTCACGTAGACACAGGAGCGCATGCATGGTAAATGAAAAAAATAAATTTGGGAGTTCGTTCATTTGTGATAAAATTGAACTATAATATGTATGAAGCCTATACATTCTTTTTTTGTCCAGTCTGTCTGTTTTTCAGATATGGCATGCATGAGATGAAGAAACGGCATCTGAAGCAAGCGATATTTTGCGCCCATCTCCGGTATTTAACTATCATTATTGCATTTTGATCTTTTCGCCATACCAGTATACTTTTAATTGTTCATTACATGCATGTGTATTAAATTTAACTTTTTGTTTTCAATCTCTTTATTGTTTTTTTTTCTCCAACTCTGACGCAACCACAATATGCATTAACGGAGTACATTATTTCTTGTTCAGTCTGACTGTTTTTCAGATCTGTCGTGAATGAGATGAAGAAACAGCATCTGAAGTCCGTGATATTTTGCGCCCATCTCTGGTATTTATCCATCAATTTATTGCATTCTGATATTTTCCCTATACCAATATACTTTTAATTGTTTATTACATACATGTACTTAAATTGAACTTTTCAACCTTTTCATTCTTTTTCCCTCAACTCGGATGGAACCACAGTATATCCATTAGGACTTGTAGGTCTCCTGCGATTTAAAAAAAAGAAAGAATTTGTGTACACATCACTTTTCCCGATCAAGTTTAGCCTTTCATGGGTCACCAATGCTTCAAATATTCGTTAATAGTCACAATCAGAAGCAAATTACCAAGGAGGCGTTTTGGCAGACAACTGCAAGAAAATGTGGCGAAGGCAGAATTCACAGTTATTATAGAATCCACGATATCCTCTTTGGAGCCGACAGCCTGGACGTCAATGGAGCGGCGACTCCGTCATTCAACAAAGCTTTAGCTCCGTCAGCCTGTTCCCTTCCTCTGTCTACTGCATTTTGTCCGTAATCATCAATGGCATTAATTAAATGTGAGCTAACTGTTCTTGTATTCTCTTCAGCCAAACGTCTCTCAATTGTTTTCTCTTTATTTCTAACAGGTGCAATGATGTCAGGGTGGAGTGACAATGAAATATCTGTCCAACATTTCGGCCATGGTATTGATGCGATCACATGCATTTCTGGACTTCATGTATCATCAGATGATCTTTGAATATGTTCTCTTAACTGAGAAGGTCCATAATTCCTTTCATTGAGAATTAGTTACCCTGATACAATCTTCGTGGCTTAGCTGGTATATTTTATAGGGGACTGTACGGCTACGATATGCAGCATACATGTATATGATGAATACGGTTCGCAACGTGGGTACAATATATTCAATATTTATATGCAAGCGTCTAGTCCGTCATTCAATATTCAGCCATAGTAAACCATTGAAGTATTTCCGCGTCCATGACCCAAATTCATATAATTGCATTAGCATCAAATTAAAGGGATAAATAATAGTATACATAAAACTAGCCGTCAACAGTTCTCAATGATGCCGACAAGACATCATGATGTTCCAAAAATATCAAATCCGTATGGCTTTAAATTCTCAATTCATATGATTTTCATATGGATTCCCTGTTTCAAAGGTAAATCTCACAGTTGATTATAGGGACACAGATATTGTTCAAATGTTGAGTATTTTATCCTAAGGGATTAATAAGCCAAATGTGGGCGCTTTTAGGCAGATGAGCCTGCTTATGCACGAGAACTGCATGGTTTACGTGCGAATTTTTGTTACCTGCGCGAAATCTGAATTCATTGGAAATTGAACAATTCATTGTTATGGGAAGGTAGGCCTAGGTCATTTCACTGCACAAATTAAGAGTCGATCAGTAGTCATCCTTGAAGAACTCCAACGTACGCATTTGAAATATCGGAATAATGTTCACCAAAATCCACACATAGTGACAAGATTGTCAGTCTATTGCTCTCTCTATTGGATACGTGCTTTAGTTTCTTGTTTTACAGAATTTGCAGTATCAGCAAGTCAGATATTTCTATCGTCACACACTTGATTCAATGAAATGATTTCTCAATGGAATTGGTCGTGAAATAAAACCTGGTGGCCGAATAGCTTAGACTGGAGAAATCCAGCCTGATAAGATGTTATTTATTGCGGTAAGGCTCTGTAGACGGCACACAGAGCCGCATACTTCCTGTTTCTCTCTAAAATAATTAGATTGAAATTCAATCTATCAGACTGAGATTAGTGACCAATCTTTTATCGAATTGAAAATATTCAATCTAATAGATTGAAAACTATAAAATGAATCTGTTATAGACAGAAAATTTAATCTACTAGATTAAAATTTTCAATCTAATAGATGGAATATTCAATCGAATAGATTGGTCACTAATTCCAATGGGATATAATTTTCAACCTAATTAGTTTAGAGAGTTGGAAATATAAATCCCGGAGTTGGTTACTCCGCTTCAACTCAGTTTACATTCAGATGTGGCTTTTAATAAACGTCAAATTTATGTGGAAGACAGAAGTTCACAACACGAAAGGAAAAAGGGCTACGAGACACATTTGGGATGAAGATCAGAATGTTTTTTGCTAAATTAGTTTTAACCCCAAAACTTCAGATGACTTATAGCTCATATATTGTTAGAAATATAGCAGTGGAAGAGACCAGTCTTGGTGTTTGTAGGCAACAAGGTACGTCGTGTATTATCATGTAAATCGGACCCACAATTTTTCTATAAATACAAATCAGTGCAGAAATATACATGCCTTTAACATTGAAGATATGATGTCGAGATGTCGGGCCCGGAGTACGATTTGTTAAACTATAATTTTTTTTTTCTTTTTTTTTTTTTGATAGGCATTTAGAAGTTGGCGTATATAACAAACAATTCTAACTTCTTTATTGCTGTGGAGCTGACGTTCGTTGGAGATACTTCCAACTTTTTCAAAGCTATAATGTACTATAACTATAACTCTTTCAGAACTATGAAATAACTGTTTTATCTCCTCCTACATCTTAGTAATATTACTGATGCTCGAGTAACAACAGAATGAAGTGAAAAAATAACTATTTGTATGGCGGACAATCAAGATCCATGACACGACGTTATACACTCTCGTGGAATCCGACTATATATTTCCTCCAGTCACGACGTACCGTGAACGCTTGCAGACAATACCAACTCGTAATATGGGAATTGTCTTATTGGTGACTCTTGACGTCAAATTTATCTCTGTATCTCTCTCCCCCTTCTCTCTCATAATAAACTACAATAGTCTAGTCCGGCATTCAATGTTCAGCCGTCGTCCATGAAAGAATTTCCGAGTTCATAATCCAAAAATCTAATTCATATAACAGCATTAGCACCATATTCAAAGAACTTTTTGAACTCGTTCAGAAAACTTGTGATATGTCCGATATCTGGGATGAGGTTCTATATTCAATGACCAGTTGCTTTTGTTTTCCCCTTAGTACACTGGATGAGCATAATGATTGACGATTGACCCATCACTGACGATATATTTTATCGATGAAAGAGCAGACGCATATTTTATTGTTTTAAAATTATATTTCTCATTTGACTGTCGAGTTTTTGGGGTCAGGGTCGTGGGGTTTGAGTACTGGCTGACGGGTGATATGATGGAGCCAAGGCTCCGTGGGCTGACGGAGGCCAATCTCCATAGATTTACGAACTCACGTCTCCGTGGACTGATGTAATTAAGATTGTTGTTGATTTACTCTCAATATCCATTGCTGTCTTCGTATGGTACCGTGCCCGGTATGACAGAAAGAATCCAGTCTCGTCACCTGTTCCTGCTTGACCACCCACGATGATTTATTTATTACTTACCTTAATTCGTTGGCAGTAGTTGGACGAATGCATGCAGTTAGTCAAAGAATTCAGAAAAAACGTGTGAAAAGATTAGTGAACACAGAGCTTTCGCTATGCCATGCACTAACATAATTTCGGAAATACTGAAACTGTAAATTGTAGTTTACATGCCGAGAGAACGTCAATTTCAAAGATTTCAACTAAAAAAGATTCCAACAACAGAAGACAATTCGAGTAACAAATAGGACAAAGACAACATTAAAAATAGGTTTTTTCGGGAGTATCTGAAATATAAAATTAACATGAAATTAATTCAACACTATTCCTAAATATTTACATTTAATACTAAAAATTTGTCTAATGTGATAACAAACGAGAAGGATGTAAGATAATTTTATCGATAGCACAGAAAAATATGTAAGGTTAATATAAATTTTGATAATAATATTAAATAACTTTTTTTTCCTCATATCTCCCAAACTTATCAACCTTTTTACAGCCGCCTTCATATAAACAGATCATGTTGTGGAACGCAAATAGAATACAGATCTAGAGTGAATGGAAGAAATTCTTGCATGAAGCCTTCACTTTTTGCACGAGAAACCGGAATGTGAAATTGAAGACCGAAGATTTCCCTGCTGTTCGATCTTGTTGCTTTGACAGCACACGGACCTCGGAGGAAGCATTTGTTCGTGAAGACGTCGTGAAAGATTTCATTCGAATTTAGAGCTTATAAAATTGTTTTTACATTCATACGGCTAAAATTATATATAATAAAAAATATGAAAACAATAACTCATCTTCCATATTCAGTTTTGACACCTCTTCCACAAAGAAATCTCGGAAATATCGACCCTTGTGTGCGATACCGGTACGCCGATACTGCGATACCGTAGTCGATTTCAAACCGGCTCGTTCCCAGTCGCAAATTATTTTCAGATCGCGTCAAGCATATAAATTTTAAACCATGGACGTTAATAAATAAAGAAAACAAACAACGTAACAACCTTTCAAGGTTTTAATAACACCAAACAGCAACATTTTACGACAATTTATTGACTACTGGCTACAATTTTACAAGTGTACAAATAATCTACGTATTTTACTGCAAAGGAATATACAGCCGCGAGCTATTATCGCAAGTATAATGATACGACCCGGAAAGTTTACATTTGCTGATAAGGGCAGGTCGCCGGCAGGGCATTATTGATTCGGGAACGTTGCAGACTGAACTTACTCTATCGCTCACGACAGGGGATAACCGTTCTGTACGTTACGCCGTTACGTACCGAACTGACGACCGTACTGGAAGGTACACCGTACCGTTCGGACTGACAGAGAGCAGGAACACTGAACCGTTCCGACGGACACGCGAATTGCTGAACGTACCGTTCGGAATTATGACACCCTCCCTAACCTGTTTACGTAACCAATGGGGAATACGCAACCTAGTCCTACGTAACCGAACAATAGGTTACGTGAACATCGTGACCCAGAACTATTTTGGGGTATACGCTAATTTTTTAAATTTCGAGGCCTGGGGCCGATTTCTCGAAAATCGACTTAAGTTTTTCACTTAAGTGCGATATTTTTGCTTGGCTAAGTTCACTTTGGTTTCTGACTTAAGTGCGTTCCACAAAACAGATTTTGACGAACTTAGCTAAGTAAAATATGTTCAACGTTGTAGGGGGCCTTATTGTAACTCTTCTGTGAAATACGGTATAAATGGTGTCCGGAAGTGCAAGGTGCGCGAAAATGCAGGATGGTGAATAAAAGGTGATGGATTATCGCTCAAAAGGCAGACAAGACGTAGTTTTGTTCGTGTGGGGGCGAGAGGGACGTCATTGGCTTAAATACTTGTGTGTCGGTATCATGTGTCTTGTATGAGCGAAGAAAACATGATATACCGCCATTACCATGATTACTGATACCCCAGTTTCCGACACTCTACTCCTATCATGGCCCATGCCCTCGTCTCCCATCCGCAATACGCGCTGTTGTACTAGTACCAGTAAATTATCAAACTAATACACTAATGTATGTATGTAATCTAATCAGTGTCAACAGCTGCAATTGACAGAAGAAAAAAAAAATCACTGAAATTCGAAGTGCATTTTGCAAAATAAATCTTTGTGCACAAGATTTCAATTTTGGGAAAACTTCAAAAAGCTCCACCAGGCCAATTGTGGTTTGTTAGCATTATAATTATATTTCAAATTATCGTTTCCCTACAAAAATTAGGGCTCAAAATACTGGTACAATCTACATCTTACATAATAATGGAGAACTCAAATGTAAAAAAAACTTTTTATTTGAATTAGACGTTTTAAATAATATGAAATAGAATAGCCTAGAAGTGAGCAAAGAAATATTCTTGTCTCTGTTTCTGGCTTTATCTATTGTCTATTTCATATCAGTTTTATGTAGACCAGCAGATTGGATTTATGGTAGATCGATGGTTATAAACACATCAACACATGATGGCCCCGTGGGGTTTCCGGGGATTGACCTGGGATGTCGTTGTGCACACCGCAGTTCATGGTAAGAATAAGCCTCAGCTCCTCAGAGAGCTTGCCGTAAGAGGCGACTAACTGAGGCACCTGTGGGGTTCCCGGATGTGAAAAGGAATAGGACCCAACGCCGTGATATGACTGAAATATAGTTGAAAGCAACGTTAAATCATATTCACTCACTCACTCAACACATGATGTGATGGGAAATAATTTGTAAATACTGGCAATTAAGGCTAATTAGACTGGTAGCCTTAGAAAGGTGAAATGATACTTGACCTCAGGATCATGATGATCTACATATTCGATCTATATTTGGTGACCATTTACCAACATTTGCACTGAATGCAAATGTGATACAATTTCAGTTCAATTATTTTTATTGCTTGACTCTAGTCTACCGTTATATAAAGGTTGGCAGAATAACACGATATAACATGAATAAACAAATTGTTGTGGATGAATCCTTGCTATAACTCCAGTTGGGAAATAAGTGGTTACAGAAGCATATCAACTAGAAGTCTGTGACCTCTGTGCCTCCCTACTTTGAATTCCTGATGCTGCGCAGTAAAATTGCATCTGTTGTGTTCATGTAGTAAAAAAAAAATCGAGTGATGCATCACAGGAGATGAGCTGATGCTGGAATTCAAATACTCAGCCTATGAAACGTACACAATTAGTCTCACCCATTATCCCCCGATTGTGTGTCAACACTGCATCTCATGATCTTTCTGGGTAGAGACTGTGCAAGAGTCTTGTGGTGTAGGTGGTTTGGTGATTGCCGGTGACATCCAGCTATTGTTACACACTTCTAGTTGATTTGCTTAGGGTGGTAAGTTGTATTTCAGATTACCTCTCCCAGAATACCACCAACCTGTCTTCAGATCCGCATAAACATGACTTTGTTGAGTGTGATTTAACATATCCATAACCTGTCAGGTTACCACCTCAAATTTCACAGCAACCTGTGAATATGTTACTATGCCCAATCTTTATTTCCTGCAGCTCTGATAATTGCTAACTATGCATTATATCAATGCTTCATATTTATTTCCCATCTACTTGAAGATATCAATTTTCAAAATTGAGATCTGGAGCAGCATACTATAGTATTATGAACCACTAATTTCATGCCCTAACAGTCAATGTCTGGGTATAGCCATCAAAGATTTAGTAATTGCTTGTCACAGGTCTCCCATGCTCAATACAGGGTGTGTGTAGGGTGGGGAGGGTGGTGACATGGCTAAAGTGGTAGAAATTAAGCGAAAATACAGTCCTATTTCAACATGGTAGTCATATGCTTACACTGACATACCGGTATTATAGAATCAATTATTGCCAATTCATGTTTGTTGCATTGATTGCAGCAACGAAGATTGGATAAATGTGAGATATTAAGATTCCACTTGTTCAAAGGTTAAACACACACAATACATACATGTGTTTTTTACAGTGTATAATAAAAAAGAACTGCAACCATGAATATGGACCTATTTGTTGGGCAGTACCCGTAATACTCATCTTACTCGTGATCATAATAATTATGGTGCAGAGAACCTAAAATGGAGTTGTTATGGAAGAATAAAGAAGATAAATTATTTTAGTCTCTGATATGGCAATGTTCAATATTATTAAGTTGAAAATTAGGTGATTTATAACAAGTATATTGTTTCAAGCCTAAAATAGTCACTAATCATGTTAATATACATACATGTACCACCAGGGGTAAGATGTACTTGGGGTGATGACGGTAATACCTCGAATAATTCAATCCCCCTATCTGAATTCAATCCCCCCCCCCCAATTTAGGGAAAATATTCAATATTTGTGGTTCTAATAAATTTATTCACCCTTTAAATATTGAAATAATATGGATTATATGCATGGTTTTGAACTGTTTTGTCAACTTCCGGTTCTAATAGTTTTGATCACCCCCAGATTTTATGATGGGAAGTTTCACTTCCTGTGAAAGTATTAATTAGAGGGATTACCATAAGGCTTATTAGGGCATCCGTAAAAAAAAGATTGTGTTTCAGGTGACCCTGCCTTCCCAAAATAAAAAATTTTGCTCAAAATTTCCAATAACTTTATCAATCCTTAAAAATTTAACTTTTCTATGTTGTGACGTGAATGCATAACGCAGTAGATACAAGTAAATCCAGCTATCCAGCTTTAAATTTAGTACAAAAATGTGAAATATTCCTTTTTAAAGCATATCATTGTACGCGATATATGCTGTAAGAGCAAAACAATCAAACAAATAATATAAGCCAACCGACCAACCTACCTACTCATCTTTTGATGAAATTCATTACCTGAAAAATGCAATTTATTATGAATGGCCTTATATTCTATGAACTGGTTAGCTCACTTAGACCATTGATAGTAACCTGTTACATCAAGCAAGCATGTTATTTCCAATCCCCTGAACAGTCAATCAGGTGAAATATTCCAGAAAAGTCCACAGCTTTAATTTCTTGATGGATTTAGAAATTTTATCCAAATTACCAGTAATATGTATACCACATACTGTAACAGATGAACATCCATCCAATGGCAGGGTTCACATTATTCAACACATATATACATGTAATGTAAAAAAAAAAAAAAAAAAAATCAGGGCATAACAAAATTATAACAGATTAATGGATTTTTTCTAAATGTGTTATGTGGATACCTTGTCACAATATATTGGCTTTTATTGCTCAGAATACGGTCGATACTTCATGTAGGCACTATTGTCTGGGTCTTTGCGTCGCTGAAAAGGCACAGGTCTAGACACATTGTTGTCCCCAGACTTGGCTATTGTATGCATTGTCTCGTGATGCTTACATGAAGTATGAATCCAGAATACTGTCTCAAAAATAATGTTTCCTTTTCTTGACATGCGAAATGGATTTAATTGACTGCAGGCCTATCTAATACACCTTCAGCTCAGATATTACTCAAACAATCATCATGCAATTTGTACAAATAAGTCAAAAGGCACTACCAGAATTACAGGTAGTGTGTTATAAACACAAACACACATATGTCCAGTTGCAGAGAAAGGAAAACTCCATTGAAGAAATTCGGAAATGTTTCACATGTATACATCTTACCCCTGGTGATACATGTATGTGTATTATCTTGATTATAGATCACTTTAAGCTTGAAACAATAAATTTGTTATAAATCATCAATTTTCAACTGAATAACATTTAACTTTGCAATATCAGAGACTCAAGTAATTTATTACCTTTATTCCTGAATAACAATTCCATTTTAGGGTCTATGGACATGCTGATTTTGACCGTGGAACATATTTCATTCATGATAATTTGTTTGGCTTCTCTGACCATAGTCAATCTTCACATGTACTCTCACTAAAATAGTTCTTGTAGTTGATCTGAACAGAATAATGTGGAAATCCTTTGTGTACCCTCTAGAATAGAATATTGAGTGGGGATTTGAAGCTCTGATGTACCAGTTCCTACTGCTTATTGTTTCGAGCTTTAAGCACTAAATCTATGGAAACCCAGTCTAATTTTATTGGAATCTGCCTTTTGCACATTATTGATAATACAAAGAAAAGTATGTCCATGTTGTGACTAGTGATTTCAGCTGATGTAGTGGTTTTCATAATTCACTTGTTCTATCTTTTAACTCAGGAGAAATTTTTAACTTAGATAGCTGGCATATTTTCATGTAATATTTCCAGAATTATACATTATTTCAAGCATTATGACACTTTCTTTGAATACTGGTACTGAAAAATATAGCACATCTTTAAAAAATTATGTCAATTATAAGCAGTTCAGAATATTCTCCTGGGCTAACAGATAGGTCAAAGTGAAATTATACCAACTAGTAGCTGATCAACTGAAATCACTGGTCCTTTGTTCTCTCAATAATGTGCGAAATTCGGATTAGTTTTATAACATCATTCCACCAGAAGTAAATAATAAGTTTTATCTTGACTAGCATAAACTAAGCTGCTATCAGAGATTTTGTACAAACAATTAGAGTAGGCATATGTCGAGATTAAACAACTGACAAATAAATCAATCGTGTAGAAAAAATATCACTGAATGCAAAATGTACATGTATAGCCATGAGTGTTCCATCTGTCAGAACCCATTCTGTGCATAAATTTGCAGGATCCATCTTTGGAGTATTGTAGGTATAAGCCAGAAAAAGACAACTCATTTTTGTATATAGCACTGTTGATGGTTAAATACAACTGTCCCACATAAAAAATGACAAATGATTCTAACAATTTTATATAAAACATCCCAAAATGTTGTTTTTAAGAAAAGTAATGAAATTTATATTGTTTTGAGCTATTTCCTTAATTACTTTTGTCAAACTGAGGTTATTTTCAAGATAATCTTCTGTGCAAAAAATGTTTGAGTGAAGTAACAGGATTATTTTCTTAACACAGTATACAAGACTATTTTCTTACCTGTCTCCCGAACAATTATACAGAAACAAGAAAGCATGGAATCAACTAACAAAATATATCTTATAAGATTATTTTATCAAGTTTTGACTCTTGCAAATAAGGCTGAAAAATGTCATTATTGATTGCTGGAGAGGAATGCATTGTACATGTGTGAGAAAGGAATATCTCTGGTTCAGTCAGTAAGTTGGAATCAAAATGTACATTAAAGGTATTTATATTTTATTTTTATTGAAGTATTGAAATATGTTTTATATTAAAACCTAGAAGTCGAGGCAAACATACTTTTCTGTATGTATATCTACACCTCTAACATCTCTAATGTTTTTATTTTAAACAAATTCTCTTGTAAACTGTAACTTGATCAATTATTTTGTTCTGTGAAGATATTAATTCATTTTTGTAAGTATAATAATTAAATATTTATTTGCCTCAAAAAACAAATGTTTGGAGATTCAGAGACTAATACCAGCAAAAAAATGTTCTGAACTATATATATTGTTCATACAAAATTATCAATTGAGCAATTCAATACATGGATTGGAGACATTAAGGTCTGAAAGAAAAGTGCGGCTGGAGAACGCCCCCATATGAACCCTCGTGAAGGGAGGTGATTCGTGCGACCTGCTTAGTTGTAGGAGGCGCTCGTGTTTGTTGATCGCCGAGTGCGGGAATCGACTGCGTCAAACGGTTAGTTTTTCTCCCAAATTCCGAAAATGTATCAAATATCTCAACAAGTAACCTGTAGCTAACATGCAAATTGATTCATGAGCGATCTTATCTTCATAATACACTGATTATCATATGTAATTAACGCTGTCAATCTCGGAACATACATCAAATTGAATCACACAAGCGTCAGCAGTTCGCATGCATGATGAGAGTGTGAGAGAAAACATCGTCAACAACTGAATCAAACACATAACTGTCAATACGCTTAGGGCCTATATGTATACCTGATCAATATACCATACCTGATCAATCAGCATTCAGAGAGAGGTGCTCCTTGCCATTCAGATACACCAACACGCCATTTCAAACAAATTTCAATATGTTTTCTCATTAAAATCGAGTTGTTTGTGATTGATTTTCGACTCACTTTTGTATCACCTTCGACGATTTGCGTAAATTTCACCTTCTATTGGATATTTTGCATTTTTTATCCACTGAAACGAGCAATATGACGGCCATCTTGAATTATTTTTTTTGGTACTTAAGCATTTTAAAATACACTTAAGTCACCTCTGACCAGACTTAAAGTTAAGCAAATTTGAAGCAATTTATTTGCTAAGAAAAGTTTCGGGGAATGCACTTAAGTCATTTATCGCTCACTTAAGTCAATTTACGGACTTAAGTACCATTTTTGCACTTAAGTTGACTTTCGAGATATGATATTGAGTTTCTTGTCTCAAGTGTCAGATTGTTCCACTGGTTAATGACAGATGGAATAAACGAATTTTTAAAAAGTGTTAGGCGTGATCTTGGTATGACATAATTGTTGGCATTTCTAAGACGATAGGGTGTTAATCAGGCCTTGCGTTTCGACGGGTATCCGGGTATCCGATACTCGTAGAGATACCCGTTCATTCGCTTCACGGGGAATCTGTTTGGATACCCGTAAAATAATGTCTGGGCAAAATTTTGTCGATCAAAAAAAAACCATATTCGGCTTTAATAAACGATAGTTTACCTAGAAATCATCGACCGCATGCTTTACAAATGGCGGAAGTTCATATTTTTACGACGTCTAAGTGGGCGACGAATTATGGCAGCTGCGTGCATTCTCTTGTACTGGGTGATTTTCGTCGTATCATCTGTAGCTACGGGCATTTACAACAAACAACCGTGCATAGGAGAATGCAATTGCAGAAACACTACCGTTTCATGGTCGATGTTTACAAACGGTAAACATGGAGGACACCTGAGGGCTTGATTCCAATCTGCTTGAAAATGTCGAAAGGAAAGACAATATCTGTACAGGCTTACAACGGATGGCCGGATAATAAAGGATGGTTTTGTCTTCATACAGAACGACGAAAACACGAAATTAAATCATTATAATCCCTGAAGTTAGTGCTGTGGTGAACTTCTTAAATGTGTGTTCATTGAAACTGTTCGTAATTTCTTGTCTTACATCACTCAATTTTAAGTTCATATAGTGTGTCTGTTCAATTCATCAACATATTTAATTATATGTTAGGTGTCATGAAGATGGTATTACTTTTTCCAGCACTTAGTGTAAACATTCGTAATGAATGAAGTCGGAAGCTGAGCTAGTGACCCGTGACACTCATAGTGAGAGACAGAGCTATTTTTTAGTCCATGAGAATATAATCAAGGTCCATAACCTCAAATCGAAAATTTTCAAGTGTCTCCAAATTACAGCTCTAAATTAATTCAAGGAGACAATCCTTGACGTAATTTCATAAATCATGCTGCATGTTATTGTAGTTGCTCAAGAGAAAGTTTATCCATTCATCCTGTATGTATCACAGTAAGCTTGACAGTTGATTGGACGGTCAAAGATCAGCTCAATGAATCGAATGGCTACACTGCGGTGTGGAACAACATGATGTGAGAATCAATTATCCTATTAACAACAGTAAACATGAAAAGTGTACATAAATGTTTATTCCACTTTAATCTCCACACTTCAATTTTTCGTCACTTCAGTGGATACTGGTAGATACCCGTAAACTGAAATTGCGGGTATCCGTTTGGATACCCGTGAATTTTGACGAAAAGCAAGGCCTGTTAATTCATGCACCAACAAGAGGAGTGACCAAGTTTGCTAAATATTGAGCACTTGAATATTACGCCTGACTGGCACATAAAACATTAAAACTACAATTATTCCTGACAGAACTTTACGTTAATCGACTCATAACAATTTCCTTAACATATTTACTACAAAATCTATGCAATGTCGGGGTCACTTACCTAATAAAATAAGAGAAAAGAACTAAAACAATCGTATACACGCGTACAGGGATATTTTGTAAACATAGAGGGCGCTACGGTGCGCCGAGGTCAATGGGGGATTGCTCCCTGATGTTTCGCCAGTTCACATGTTATGCGCTGCAGTTGTCCGGGGGTTGACAAGCGACCAGGGACACGGGAATTCGGCAGTAATGTTATGTTTCTTGCACTATAGTTAATCAAGGAAATATGTGTGTTTTGTTGGAATTGTGGTGGGTAATGACAAGATGATATCTTTGTCAGTTAATACCGTTTACACACTGCCAGCCAGCATCTTGGCGACTTCAAATCCCTCTTAGCAGGGGGGGATAACTGAGTATTTGTTTACATCCCACTTCCAAATATGGTAATACTAAACTGGTGTATTGGTCCACACAGGTCTGTATTGCCAAAATGAAACGGAAGTCTGTGTTTCCGTGACGTCACAATCAAAGACCTGTCAGACCAAGGGCAACAACTCTGGATCTGGTACAGCGCGAATTACCTCCCATACTCCAGCATACACGCATAGAACCAATATATCTAAACAATAACATTGTCATATAGGCTACTCATTTCCTTATATTGGCAGATCCATCAGAACGGATGACTTCCATGACTTCCATGACTTCCTCAAGTGTGGAAAAAGGGGTCAGCATTGTCTTGAGTGAGTACTGTTACTTTGAGTAGAATTTGAGTGGATCCACCAACATCTGCGGGAACGGGACGGGCGGGAGAGGTGGGGCGGGTAAAATATACTCCTATCGGAAAGCATCTAACCACAGGGTCACATTATATATTTTGATCCAATCCGACTGTTTGTGGGGTCAATGCGAAATGAAACAATGAACAGAAAGTACTTTGTGCATACTGTTCAAGTTTACAACGTACTGAAATTTTAATTTCAAACTTATCACGAACTATAATATAATCTCGAAGTCACTGCGTCATCACTTGCCTAATCTGTTAACTTGGATTACTTGCAGGTAAAAGTGAATTCTACCGTTCATTCTGTCAGAAAAAGATCGAAGGCTCATTTGTGGAGACGACGCAGTGTAAGCGAGCGAGAGAAATCATCGAGAGGGAAAATACTCTCTTGATAATAGGTCATTCAGGCTACGGGAAATCTTCACTGCTTCAACACATTTCCGCCACTATGCAGGAATTTCATCCTATTCTCTGCAGCGACCCAAAAGAAATTAAGAAGTACATTGACCGTGTACAGGGCTCTAACATCAAATTTCTATTCGTTGTGGACGAACCTTTCGGTGGCTCATTTTTACAAAATACTCTTTTCAATGCCTGGGTCAGCATGGGTCAGGAATTAGAAATGTATGTCGGTGTAGGCCTACACAAATTTCTGTTTGCCAGTAGGTCCACTGTGTGGACCGACTGCAGGGCACATTTTACCAATAGCACATTGTTCTGTAACATAGTGGAATTTACCCCTGCTAACTTAACAGAAGGGGACAAACGTGAAATGATCAGGAAATATTTGGGTAATTCGGGTAAACTAACAGACAGAGAGATCGATACAATTGCAAGTATCGAGAACCCAGTAGCATTCTGTCAATGTTGCAAATTGATGGGAGATACAACAGAAGGTCAGACAGGTGAAGATCTTGTTAAACTATTTGAAAAACCGTTTTCCTATCTTACTTCGGAGTTAGAAAAACTTAAAGATAAAGACAAAATTAAATATGCCACACTTTGCTTAGTCGCCTTGTGTGGTGATATACAAACAAACCAACTTACCGGTGTATTGTCCGAGGTGAGATCTGATGTCAGAGAGAGGATTGAAGTTGTATGGGAGGTCTGTTGCAAAAATCCTATAGCAGTCGCAGAAATCCAAGACTGTGCAGAGAAATTATCCGGTACATTCCTTGTAAAACTACACAAAACTGATTCCACGAAGATTCAGGTGTACACATTCTCACACGACTCCATAAAGGAAGCTGTAATCATGCACTATGGCAACCGTCATTTCCGCCATTGTTTAAAATTTTTACCTCGCGATTTGCTCGTCAACATTTCCCGCCCTCACGACTACACAAGAAACGAACACGAGTTTGTTGTCTGTGTTCCTGACGATGTAGTAATCAACAAAGAATTGATGAAAGTGTTCACGGAGTCGGCCATTGTTGGTAACTGGTCTCTGCATGATGTATTCCAGAACCCATTTGTCCGAGAGAAAAACTTCCAAGAAGTTTGGGTTGAGTATTTGAAGTCCTGTCCTGACAAACTGACCGCCTTCATTGAGAGTAAATCCTGGAATGGTGTGTGTGTACGCCATCTATCTGATCGGTCCGGTGCTCACACACTGTGGAGGTTTATCAAACGTGACAATAAGTGTACATGTCTCTCTGACTCCACTGATCCTCTCTCTGTAGCAGCGTCACGTGATGATAAACTGACGGTCACCAACCTGATGACGTCACACAAACAAACCGACACTCAAATCCATCGGGCTTTCCTCGCCGCCTGTAAACATGGAAGTATGAATGTGTTAGAAATGTTCTTACTACAGGAAATAACCAAACTCAATGACACAATAATAGCGACGGGACTGACGGACGCATGTGCGTATGGACAACGTGAGATAGTTGAGTGTCTGTTGAGGAGATGTTACAGACCTTGTAAGAAGGATAAGTGTGGGTGTATAGACGGGATGATGGGGGCCTCATGGATAGGTCGGACTGACATCGTTCTTGATCTGTTGTCTCACGGGACCGATATAAACATCTCAGATATTCACGGATGGACAGGTCTTCATTGTGCTGCCTGGTATGGACACATAGAGACAGTACAGACAATCCTCGACAATGGAGCGGACATAAACATCTCAGATATTCACGGACGGACAGGTCTTCATTATGCTGCCATGTATGGACACATAGAGACAGTAGAGACAATACTCGACAATGGAGCGGACATAAACATCTCAGATATTCACGGACAGACAGGTCTTCATTGTGCTGCCTGGTATGGACACATAGAGACAGTACAGACAATCCTCGACAATGGAGCGGACATAAACATCTCAGATATTCACGGACGGACAGGTCTTCATTATGCTGCCATGTATGGACACATAGAGACAGTAGAGACAATACTCGACAATGGAGCGAACATAAACATCTCAGATATTCGCGGACGGACAGGTCTTCATTATGCTGCCATGTATGGACACATAGAGACAGTAGAGACAATACTCGACAATGGAGCGAACATAAACATCAAAACAAAGTACAACAATACCGCCCTGGATCTCGCTGAACAGAAAGGTCACACAGAAATAGTGAATATGTTAGTTAAACGTGGGGGTATTAGGGAATAAAGATCCATGAAAGTATGTTCATGTATATGTGATCGGGTGGTTTACAAATGTTAGCAGAACACATGAAGGACAGAGAAAAGAATGATCGGATTCCAACCAATTCCAGTGTTGTAGTTGATTTGGTCGTAAATATCATTTATCAACATGTTCCCAAGTGTTGTATTGAATGGAAGAACAATTTAGCATACCATTTGAATAATCGGTTATATTTGCAATAAGCAATATTTTTGCTGTCCATGTATTGTGGGAAACACTTTCTGATTGTGATTCACAAATAGTGTTCCATCATGCTAAATTTGTAATACAAAGCTTCGACAGGAGAGTCAGTTGATATTCTGTACAGGCAGATTGACATGTACCAGTTTTGAAATAATTGAAAACAATTCGAGCCTCTGTTGAGCCATGTAAAATCATACACTTGTTCATGTATACTGTTACTGGCCTTAACCAATGTGATTTGTGTTTGCGCCAATAAACGAATCTGAAATCTGAATCTGTATAAAATTAAAAAGAAATCAAATAAAAATAGAGTGTTAGTATACAGTGAATATTGGACAATGTTTCTTTCTGTATTTATACTTGTGTAAATTCTACATGGTGACAGCCTATCAATATTATCAATATAATTTCATATGATAATATAGAGTCACAGAGACAGAACATTTTGATAAAATTTAGGCGTAAATTAAAAAAGTGTTTGTTTCGGGTAACGCGACCGACCCATCAAAATCGTGCCGACTGAAAAGTTTTTTTTACCATTAATCCATCATTTCACCTTCCGTTTTTTTCTTTTTTATAAATCGTTTCACCTTCCGTTTTGTATGCCCAGGAGTGTCCGACCGACCTCCGTCCGCGTGTTGTCTAACAAGAGCGGAAGCGAAGTACACGCATGCTTGTGAATTCGTTTCGGTAGCCATGATGTGTAATGTTGAAAGTTACCAGCTAGCCAAAAATTAGGGTTCCCGAAAGACGGCTCGGGTTTGCGGGGGGCACAGCATGGTGGTGTTGTGTATTACAGTTCGTGAGAAAAATGACATAATCACTAAAAACTCGCTCCAAGAATGCTTCCTGGAGTCGACGTGGGAGGAAGTGTTGGAGAAAATGTACGAGAAACCCCACGATAGCGTCACCGTAAGCGTGTCTGCCGGTAACAATGTTGGGAGCGAGTGGTTCCATCCAGTGTTTACTCAAACAAACTGTCAAAACCACGTTGGAATTCGACAAAAGTATCAAGTTCGTCTGTTTTGCAGTTAATTCAACTGAGCAGTTAGAGCAATCGGAATCACCAGCATCATCTTCAAGAAATGCATTCAGTGTTCTTCTCGAGGCTCAGAGTCGAGCAGTCAAAATACCTAGAAAGAACGAAGACGATGGGAGATGTACAGGTAACAACAACAACATGCAACAACAACAACCACCACTCAGTCTGTACCACAGGAGCAGTAAGAGGTTGTGCAAAGCCAAGTAAACGATTTCATCCTGATATAGCTTCATTAAAAAGTCCTTTCTGCCCAAACTAAAGATATTCCAAGTTCTGAGAACGATTTTCTCTTTAACATATTTTGCCCAACCTAGTCATAGATCGGGAAATTTCATAAGTTTAAATTATGTGGAATTCTTCACACAGTATTGAGTTCTTAACCCTTCATATTGTGCGAATCTAGTCTTTAGTTCATTCCAGGTGGAATGTGCTCGCCGTCAATCCCATGCACATCTGAATACCTCAGTGTGTGCCAGTGTCGGCTATCGTCTCGATACATGAGATATTTTCAATGTTTGATCAAGTGTTGCTTATTGGTCTTGATGAGGAATTAAATTGAAATCACGAATGCGTATGAATCACTGTCTTGTGGCTAGTTTATAATTGCATTATTCAAATGACGTCCTCCAATTTACATGTATTCCCGACATGTATGTGTATCTCCCATTTACATGTACAAGTTACAAAAAAAAAAACCAAAAAAAAAAAAAAAAACGACCGACCGACCCAACTTCCATGACAGAGGGTCCGTTACCCCAAACAAACACTTTTTTAATTTTGGCCTTACCACCAAATCCACCGCTAACACATGGACAACCTACCTAATATATGAACAATTAAATATCCGGATATATTGATGTCATTTTGGATGGTGTCACTTCCGGCTTTCGCCCACACGTGTAAAAGACAGGCACACAAACCGTTGTATCACATGACTGTCATCAATGAATTTCGAATATGAGGACCGCATGACCATGGTGTTGGTGTCATCATCCTTAAAGCTGTAGGCCTAATATAATCCAACTCCATGATGGTGACCGTGTTTGGGTATTTCTTTTAATATCATATACACACATAACACTTGGCGGTCCTGTCTGAGATGAATTCACTAAACCTGTCACATGATCTGGATTGATGATACAGCCACAGTATCCGGCCGTTATGGATTGTTGTTACACTCACAGCCACATATATGATCGCTGTGCTCGATTGTTGAGATGTCCAGTTTTATCGTCTATCACCGATGTTACGTCCCAGAGTCCTAGTGCTGAAGCCTTGATCTACAAATATAAGAGAACTATTACGGTACATATTGACCGACCTTACGCGACGCACTATTGTGTAGATTCAAGATTCAAGATTTTATTGTACGAACACTAGATATGGCAGAGTACATGTGTAAGAATAATCGTTGAACCGGGGGGCGGGGGTCCAAGGTACAATACTACTACTATCTATAGTATAGTAGGCCTACTGCCATCTAGCTGTAGTAACTTCAGCTACCTAGATACTAGCCAGTATAGAAGACAGGCCTACCTGCAGGTTAAAACTGTGAGAGAAGTCGTCAGTAGGTCTTGTCAGTCCCCAGGTAGTTTCTTCTCTGCCTTCTTGACAAAGCCCGCGAGTTACTCTGATTGGCTAGAGGGCAATCAGCGCCCTCTACCAACCAAGGGGAGAGAAGAGACAACTCTTGTGATAATAAAGCACTTGTCTCCCCTGCATTACTGACCATTAATGTTCGTTAATAGTAAGAAAACCTATTCTTACTACACTCTTCCCCCTTTTCTTTTTTGAGGAAGGGCGTACCAGCGACTGCAGTCTAAAACTCCAGCAAAGTATTCGCAAGGATAAAAAACATACCATAAAAGTACAGAACTGTACCTAAAACTTCCCCTACTTTGAACTGGGCTAAAAACCGGACATTACCTAATAACAAACTACGTAATATTAGTCCGACAATAAAATACCCAACCCCAGATCATGGAAGCTGATCTCTAACCCCAACCCTCAGGTCGATTTTTCAACAGACCTCTAATTTCCCAAAGAAGACCCAAAGGAGCTGGAGCGAACTGGCCCACTTTAAGTACCAGTCCGACTCACTATGGAATCTACCTTTTCCCCCAACCTCCCCTTCCCCTCATAAATTAAGGGCTCACTCAATTTTATAATGTCAGCCCCTCTTAAACTGAGAGCCTGGCTACACTGTACAGCCTGTCAAGAAACAGACGACTAAGGAAATACTTGCCAGACTCTCCTAAATTGAGGGACTGACTATATCAGACAGTCCAAAAATATGTTTCACAAAATGCACCTGACATTTTATAATCTGTCAGCCCCTCTTAAACTGAGAGACTAGCTACACTATACAGCCTGTCAAGAAACAGACCGACTAATGAAATAATTGCCAGACTCTCCTACATTGAGGGACTGACTATATCAGACAGTCTATAAAGTTTTGACTAACTGACTATATCAGACAGTCTATCAAGTTTTGACTAACTGACTATATCAGACAGTCTATAAAGTTTTGACTAACTGACTATATCAGACAGTCTATCAAGTTTAGACTAACTGACTATATCAGACAGTCTATCAAGTTTTGACTAACGACAATAGCGACAATAGCTTTTAGACTGTCAGCACTCGATGAGAGCTTGCTCAGTCTGAAAACCTATCAGTCCCTATTAAATTGAAAGACTGGCTATAATCAGGCTGATCAAGGAATAACTGCCAGACTCAAGTAACTAGAGGGACTGGCTATATCAGATATCCCATCAAGAATAGTTTGACTTAGGCAATAACTGCAAGACACTCAGTCTCTCAGTAATTGAGTGACTGGCTAACGAACATAGTCTGACTAATACAGTAACTGCCTGTCAGTCCTCCATACATTGTGGGACTACTCGTATAGCTCAAGGCTTCAGGAAACCAATATCCTCTGTATTCATCAACAGAGACACACACATGAAGAATCAACGCATGTGAAACACCCGTGCACAAGGTGCCGCTAACACGTCAACTCAACATGTGGATGAATCTGCAGGACCAGAAGGAATATCGGAATCTATTGAACAGAAGTGCACTGCGTTGCTGATGTTACCGCATTGCCAATGATCAATTAGCCAGGGTCTGAATAAACATATCCAAAATGATGCCCGAATTTGATCAGACATAATGCTTCACAGTGAGCATTCAACCAAACAAGGTCAAGGCTTGTCCGATGTCCGACTTTTATTTCAGACCCTGATTCAATAAATTAAACCGGGATGACAAACACCGGTACATAACGCACTGGGGCTTCCATAGAGAAGACACAAGCAGAGTTTTGGCCACAAACTCCCCCGGCCCTGTGTCTCCAACATGGATTGCCCCGTCATTCTCTCCCCTTGTTAAATCATCCCTCACAATTCGCACTCTCCTCGGCAAAAACTCATATAGCATCCAAGTAACTTACATGTACATTTAACACCATTTAACCATTGCCGAATGATGTGCCAACCGTGAGGGTTGAACCCACAGATAAAATTTAACCCAAACCACCATTCCACAACCCCATTCACTCCACTTTCACTCGAGCCTTTCTCCTAACCCCCTAAAAAGTTGAACATATCTCCATCACACCACGACGCAACACACACTGTATATTTTTCCAACACACCTCACATGTTCTCCCAACACACCAACTGTTCCAAAATAGGTACACACACCACACTCTACTGAACACTCAATCTACCAAAAATAATCATTCTAAAATATTGGTCCACACACCACAAATCCACCAACACACCATTATCCAACACAGCACATCACTATTCAACATCCACACATATCACAGATTTCTTGTCAGACATTTTATCATTTTTTTTTATCTTTCCCCCCAAAAAGAACAACCGACACATCAAACCAAAATGCCACATCACCTACATCAAAATACAAAGACATCAACATCAAAATCAACTCAAACCAGTGTGCTAGATGGCGCCACATGCCATTGCCCACTGCCAATCTGCATTGCCCCCTAACATTACCAATACTAAAATAGAACTAAACCAAGGGACTGTCCAAACCGGTCAGCATGCATTAGCATTTCAATGCAGGAACCCCCATGTTCCCAATGACCAGGGACTAAAATCAACAACACAGCCGTAAGCAGACAGGAAGTCCGAACCCAGTAACAAATCATGAACCACCGGGGCTACAATCATGTCTCCAAAGCAGTTAAACCCTGCAACAGAAAGGGGAACCTGTCGAACCAACATTCCCATACTCGTCGTACCCTGAAATGCACCAGTTAGCTTAATGCGAGTGGATGACAGTCCTGTAACCCCTAACTTCTCGAATAATTCCAGACTCATGACTGTAACCTGAGAAGCAGTATCCACTATCGCACTCACTGGAACTGACCCGACCCTGACCGGAACTACCATTGCCCCCTTCCGAGCCCCAGACACGGTAACGCCTCGAACGGCAGCAGTCGACCCGGCACAATCTGACAAGGAAGGTCCTCCCGTGGTAACCAACCCATCAAGATTAGTGCGAACGGGGCAACTTCGACTTATGTGTCCTAATTGGTGACAAAGATGGCATTGTACTTGGGGACATCGGAAACTCTTATGCCCATTTTTCCCACACGAGTAACAGATAACTCTGTTAATAGGGGCTTCACTGGCTACCGGTAGCTCGGGAGAATTAACAAGTCTCAATCGAGACTCACCCCGACCCTCCCGAAAAATATCCCCTCCCACAGACTTAAGTTCCGTGGAAACTAGACGGACCTCCGCTACATTCAAAGCTTGATGATTATACAGTGAGGCGTTGACACATGTCAACGCATCCTGAATAGTTCTGGGGTCTTTCTCCATAGCAAACAAAACTATAGCCTGTGGTTCATGACAACCTTTGAAAAATTGCTCCACAGCTATCGATTCGACTAACTCACGTGGAGCCCCCGGATAACCCTTCACAGCTAAATGAAGACACCTATCAGCAAAATCAGCCAAAGTGTCATCGGCCCCCCGCTCCTCCAACTGCAACCGATGTCGGATTGCTTGAGGAGGCTCGAGATCACCATACCGTTTGTCTAAGGCTTCAAGAAGCTCATCAAAAGAATCACAAACTGCTTTCGGTAAGAAAGAGTAAAACTCGATGGCCTTGCCATGCATGCACTCAGTCAAACGCTTTAGAGATTTTGCCTTGCTCCACTTCCGATCTTGAGCTTCTAATTCAAATTTAATTTTAAACGGCGACCAACCTTTGGCATCGCCGGAAAAAACTAATGTTTTCGGAAGTGAACGGCTGCTACTACGTGTAAAAGGTGATGCCGAGGGGCTACGGCCACGTGATGTTAAAGGGCTAGGGCTACGCCAGCGTACTGTTGGAGGACCACGGAGAAGTCTACGCGATCTCAAATTCGCTTTATGTTGCCGTATAGGCTGCGAAACATTTGGCTCAATTAAATTATCTCCCTTGTCCTCCTGACCATGAGCAATGCCAGAATGATCAATGGGTGGAGAGGAATGGCTACCTTTGTGCTCCTCCCCAACCTTACTATGTGAAGGGACGAAAGGGTCAGAGATGGGCACAGAAAGGTGCTCCACCCTCTGATGATGCCCTGACCCCTCGCCAGCATTCACCACCCCTGCATCCATATAAGGTGCATGCTGGGCACCCTCACCAGCATTGCATTCCCCACCTCCCAACCCCGGCGTTTGCACAACATTGACCACAGACAAATTTTCCTGCTCAACGTTGCCCATTAACAGCCTAACAGCACCATCACCAGTCTGCACTGAACTAGCATCAGCTCCCACCCCTCTAACCATTGGAGTAGACGTCTGGCCACGCATCATGGTCACCAGCATTCCAACCTGGTCCCCCATGTTGGTAAACCCTGCCCCTAATTGGGTCTCCATCCCCCTCAATTGCGTTCCCACCCAGCTCTCCAATTTACAAACCTTCTGAACACATTCTCTCTGGTTAGTTGCCAGCTGATCGATTCTGGCGACACATTCGCCCTCGTTAGATACCAGCTGACCGAACTTGTTAATACATTCTCGCAAGCTCTGAGAGAGACTCTGAACAACAGATTCCCTTTCCCCCCTTAAATTTTGAATGTGGTTTTCCATCTCAGTTCGCAATTCGCCCACATGTTTTTCAATTAAATCTGAAACATACTCAGGGCAAATGGAAACATCTACCCCACTAATAAGAGAATTCTCTTAAAGGATTCTTCTGGAATTGTTCAATATTATGTGCCATTGATACGTCTACTGGTACCAGTTCTGTCATGGTGTGAATTGTGGGACTCCACAAAAATGCAAATGCAAGTATTCAATAAACTGCAATAATCACTTCCAAAATGGCTGCCATGAAATAAATTTATCTGCCTTACTTGATTTGTCAAAATACTATTAACCAGACTCGTCAACCAACTTGACAGCAATGCCTGTGATGCACAATAAATTCTGTTTTCTGTATAAAACAGAAATAAGTAGTTGTATCAACTACTTACACTCAGTGAGTTTCCACTCCAGAAACTCACTGGAAAAAATGAAGCACTTATGAGCTGAACGCACACACGTTACCGCAGTCAATGCGCTCTAGTGTGCTTAATCAACTCAAACCAGTGTGCTAGATGGCGCCACATGCCATTGCCCACTGCCAATCTGCATTGCCCCCTAACATTACCAATACTAAAATAGAACTAAACCAAGGGACTGTCCAAACCGGTCAGCATGCATTAGCATTTCAATGCAGGAACCTAGACCCTTCAGAAAAAATGAAAAAAAACAAAAAAAACAAGACCCTTCAAAACAAGTGCATCACGCGTTACCGCAGTTAACGCGTTGTTGCAACTTCCCTGTTAAGTCCAAAACTAGAAACAAACCAAGCCAAATAAGATACAAAATAATCGCTGGCGCTAGTGGCCCAGTTAATGCGTAATAGCTCAATAGTACGGGTGTTGATTATTGAACAATCATCAAATGGTGCCAATCAATACCAAATGAGACGGAGTTATCAACAATCAAAGTATATTTCCCTAAATAAATAGGATCGAAACTCACAGAGTTGGCATTTTGCAATCGCCAACTAAATTATGGTTGCCTATTTAATAAATGTTCCCAAAATCAACTGGTGTTGCCCAACAATACCCGATTACTCTCTAACCGGGTGCAGTGTTGATGCCACACCAATTGTTTTTATTTTTTATTTTTTTTTTTTTTCAACTAAATGTAAGAGTGTGTGTTTTAACCAATCACTCAACCAAAATCAGATGGTGTCACTTGACACCACCAGACCACTATGTAATTGAGTGTAGCGCCGATATGTCAACACTCAAAAGAAAATTTTAATTTTTTTTTTTTTCAAAGTCAACCCAAGGATGTGTGTTTGAATAAACACCAATCACTCAACCAAAATCAGATGGTGTCACTTAACACCACCAGACCACAATCAAATTGAGTGCAGTGTTGATATGTCAACACTCAAATCTCAAAATACAATCAGAGTTTGTGTTGTATTGAACACCAAACAATCAACCACATTCACCAGATCAAAATCTGATTAAATATGGTACAAGTTTGTTAACACCCCACCACCAAAATATTGACTGTTTATTCAAACTCAAAATGTATTATTCCCAAAATACTGAGTGTATTTCAGCAACACTGATCACTCACCCTTTTTACAGTGTAAGTCACCATTGAGTACACCATCAAGGTTTCGACCACCACAGAATATGAGGTCAATTCAATTTGTGCAGTGTAACTCACCAAATCAGAATGAACACCAGCAATTTACGTATTCACTATGTAAACTCACAGGTAGCATTCAGCTACATGTAACACCTCACGAAAAGCCACTAAGTTAGTAGCCAAGCAGAGGATAAATTTTGACCAAGTCCAAAAATAAACTAGGTACCAATATATTAGCAAATCTATTGAAACATTAATTTGAATGTTCTATGCCATGGCTAGCAAGAATTTCAATCAAACGAGAGAAAATCCCCCACATTCAATGTCAGCACCAGCTAATCCCTCGCGCAATAGCTACCAGGAAATAGCCAGGTGAACTTGACGACGAAATTGGGCGAATTCCAAAAATTACTAAATTGAACTCTAGCCTTTAGGCCATAGATTTTCAGTGAATGTCCCAATCAAATTCACAAAAACTGACCACCGGAAAAGTCAATGTAGTTTGACCGATAATACAAAGCCAAACTATTGCTATACATTGTAAGTCGACCACACCAGTGAAAAATGGTCAACAGAAATTGACAGTGCGATAGACTCCCACAAACAAGTCTCGATAAGACAACCGTGCAAAAATATACCAGTGGCACAGCAAGAATAACCACAATTTGTCAACAGCACGACTGATGAATCCACGTACATCACAAGGTCATGCAGTACATGACCCTGTACCCCAAACTCAATCACCGAACCGAAAGGAAATGACTAATCTGACCGCGTTCAGTCACTAAAACTTCATCCCATGCTCCAAATCTTCTCCAAAAACCCCAACATTACCAACCCAACCACCGAGCACATAAAAAATATAATTATCATGGGACAGGACTATGAACAAAACACAAAAATACACATATGGACACACAAACAGTACCGGTACACATACATGACAACACAAACATTAACATATAAACCATTCAAATATTGCACCTTCAAAACCTTTATCCCAACTTCTACTCCTAATTTTCCCTACCAAATACTATCTCAGAAAAAAAAAAAAATACTTCAAAATTCACCAAATCACACAAAATTCTAGCTAAATCTAAGGTGCAATATTGAAGGCAACCAGCAGGCAAGTCTGCCCGCTACACTGGCCATCTAACCAACCTAAACAATTACAATCCTATTCCTTTTTATTCCCGAATGTAACCCTTCAAGTTACTGTCGTTGTTGTTGTTCCAAATAACAACAACAACGTGTCAGTAAACTCGCAAAATTTTCAAAAGGAACGCGAACTCAAACCAAATTGTAAACTGGGGTAGTTCAAAATAACCCCGCTTCACTCGCGATAAATTATACCCAGACAAATATGGCAAATCAAGTCGATCTGACGAAAGAGAAGACTATCAAGGGTCCAATTTTCGTCACAACACACAGACTGTTTTTGGCTAAATTCACGAAACAATCATTGTCAAACTACTCCATATATTGCACAGAGCTTCAGAACTATTGCTGTATAATCTTTAGTTCACAACCAATGAAAGCCAAATCAATTTCATTTGGAAAATCCGCCATCGCGAAAAAACGTGACCATGCGGACGAGAAAATAAAATATTCCAGAACTTCGCTGGAAGCTCAAATTTTCACAAAACCCCTTTTATAAAGTAAAACACTTCCAGCTTATATCGACCCAATCGTAAATGAAAGCCAACAAGTTAGTCAGGACTCGGAAATGAAGATTTTCACACCCAAATTTTGAAAACCTCAAAATGGCCACCCATCTGGACACTGCATTCAGACCGCCATCAAGACGTAAATTTGCCTAATAATAACCACAAATCTACGCTTAATACTTTAACTTCTGACACCAATTGTAGTAACTTCAGCTACCTAGATACTAGCCAGTATAGAAGACAGGCCTACCTGCAGGTTAAAACTGTGAGAGAAGTCGTCAGTAGGTCTTGTCAGTCCCCAGGTAGTTTCTTCTCTGCCTTCTTGACAAAGCCCGCGAGTTACTCTGATTGGCTAGAGGGCAATCAGCGCCCTCTACCAACCAAGGGGAGAGAAGAGACAACTCTTGTGATAATAAAGCACTTGTCTCCCCTGCATTACTGACCATTAATGTTCGTTAATAGTAAGAAAACCTATTCTTACTACATAGCCTAAACACAGTGTTGAGTTAAATTGCCTGCATTGATAAATGATAATTTGTCATAGATCTCCAAATTACTGAAATAACTTGTAGCTTGTGTGTGACTGTGTGGATGGAGTTATTCTGATCCAACACACCCTCAGTTCGGGAAATTGCAGAATTCGTAAACGTTGTCGAATTCGTGAATAGTTGCCGAATTCGTAAACAGTAAATTAACGAATTCGGCAACGTTTCCGAATTCGTAAACTGTGAGATTTCAGAGAAATAACATGGGTGGCATTTTCATACTTTTATAGGAAACGATAGCTACGATTTTGAAATCATAGGATGAAAAGTTTACGAATTCGGCAACTTTGGACACCTTTTTACTCTAAAAATACGATCGGCACTCCCGCCCTGAATTTCCCTGTTTTAGACCAAATCATGAGATGAAATTAGAATAAATTCACAACCTCTCAACCTCTTGCGAATCCAGCTGGTTGTTCAAACAGCTCAATTCTCTCCCTTGTGACTTCAATGTTTTCTCAGTGCCGTGAGTTTGTGATCATCGACCTTTTCCTCCTGTCCGGGCCTTCCCGCGTCGTAGATCTCATAGCAGGCGACAGAATCAAACTCCCGCGCATCTGGTCTAAGGGAGATAACCTAACAATTTGAGTGAAAAAATAATAATGAATGTTTCTGGTTCTCTCTGTCTGTTAGGTTTTTTTTTGCTTCTTCTACATCCAATCCATGTGACCTAGGCTGACCTAGGCTCGAGCCATATGATATGTTACACGATTGGTTACCTGTTTAAGGATATGGTTATTAGTTCTCTATTTTATGCATAACTGATTGTTCTTTATTAAATGTTTATTTGTTTCTTCATAGGAATATGTTTGTACCGGTAAGGTAAGATAAGATAACTTTATTGACACTAAAACACAGTCACATGGCTGGTTTTATGGTCATTTGACACAAATGAACGAACATACAACTGTCAGTGTGAAACAATCACATTTAACAACAGGTTGAAGTATATAATACCGTATATATGTATATCAGTTACCAGTTGGACTAGTTAGCCAATACATATTTCCAAGGAACTAATAAGTTTCAGTCTTCCGCAAGTTCTCACATAATATCAGGTATTTGGCAGTGAGGGTCAAAATAGATTTGGAGATACTCCCAAGTACCAATTTATTTTTTTCGGTTTTCTGTAAGTTTGAGAAGTATGGAAACATATTCTGTATTGTATTGATGAATGGCACTCGCATATCCTTATAGTTTTGACATTCAAATAAAACATGATATTTATCCTCGATAGATTGACATTAACAACGTGTACACAAGCGCTCAGTTCTAGTTATATTCTTGTATCTTTGAGTGCCTTATTACGCAGGTTTTCGATTGCAAGTGAGAAGTGTATTGTATTGTATTGTATACGTGTATTGTTTTACCATCTCAATAAGGTTTCCTTTAATATAACCTAGTATAACTTTTGCTTGGTACGGAAATTAGAATTAAAAATTAATAGGAGAGTGGAATGGAGCCATCTCGGGCGATCGCTTCCCGCATGTGAACTGAAATTGTGGCCAGAAGACACTTATACACCCTGTTTCCGTATGTTATTAACATTGTTAAATGAAGTGTTGTTTCCGGGAATAATCAATGTCAATGACTGTGATTGTATGCCTCTAGAGGGCGCTGTGATCAGCTGAATAAACTATTCTATTCTATTCTATTCTATTTACCTTAGATTTGTCAATATTGATATGCAGTCCCCAATTTTGACAGAAATCCTGTAAAATATTTAGTTTAGATTGTAACCCTTCTGATGTGGATGACAAGAGGACAATATCGTCCGCAGTATGTTAACTACAGTGGAGCCAGCGGAGATCGCTCCTAATGGATCACTATGAATTTCGCTTATCAGATCGTTGAGAAATATGTTAAATACCAACTGAAAGGACTAAGAACATCACCCTGTTTAACTTATTGAGTTGAAGAGAATGGTGTAGACAGACGTAGTATAGAAAACTTGAATAGACGCCCATTGACCTTTGATCTCGGGCCAAACCACTTTTAGTCGGGAGGGGTGCAAGTTTGTTATGCAGATAATGCTTTAACCCAAACGAGAGGTCAAGGCAACTGTGGTTCCGGCAAAGGTGTTTGAGTGCACTTCCGGTCACGAGACCTTTGGGGGCATGTATTCTTCCGCGGTGATGCGGTCTGGCGGTGATGCGGTCTGCAATATATAGTCCCCAGACCTCAAATATGCTGCATGGTCCGATTGGGTCGAGTGAGGTATCAATGTGAAGCATTCGTGAGGGAGCATCCGACGGGATGGGTATGACGTGGAACTGACGTCATTCTGCGCATACGCAGTAGACAAAGTGCATGGAAATAGACGTTTTGGGGTCTAGGTGGGCCACTATTGGTCCGATGGAGTCGTTTGAGGTATCAATGTGAAGCAGTCGTGAAGGAGCATGCGCCTGGACTAGTGTATGGTCCGTGTTCAACATTCTGCGCATGCGCAAACAGGGAATTGCGGGAAAAGTGTATGGAAATAGACGTTTTGGGAGTTAGGTGGGCCACTAGTGATCCGATGGAGTCGTATGAGGTATCAATGTGAAGCATTCGTAAGGGAGCATCTACTGGGATGGGTGAGGCGTGGAACTGACATCATTCAGCGCATGCGCAGTAGTCCAAGTGTATGGAAATAGACGTTTTGGGGTGTAAGTGGGTCACTATGGGTCCGATGGAGCCGTATGAGGTATCAATGTAAAGCACTCGTGAAGGCGCAGCTGCCTGGACTAGTGTGTGGTCCGTGTTCAACATTCTGCGCATGCGCAAACAGGGAATTGTGGGGAAAGTGTATGGAAATAGATGTTTTGGGGGCTAGGTGGGCCACTAGTGGTCCGATGGAGTCGTATGAGGTATCAATGTGAAGCATTCGTGAAGGAGCATCCGGCGGGATGGGTGTGATGTGGAAATGTCGTTATTCTGCGCATGCGCAGTAGTCAAAGTGTATGGAAATAGACGTTTTGGGGTCTAGGTGGGCCACTAATAGTCCGATGGAGTCGAGTGAGGTATCAATGAAGGGATATCCGCCTGGACTAGTGTGTCGTCCGTGTTCAATATTCTACGCCTGCGCAAGCAGGGAATTGTGGGAAAAGTGTATGGAAATAGACGTTTTGGGGGCTAGGTGGGCCACTAGTGGTCCGATGGAGTCGTATGAGTTATCGGTGTGAAGCACTCGTAAGGGAGCATCCGACGGGTTGGGTGTGACGTAAAACTGACGTCATTCCGCGCATGCGCAGTAGACAAAGTGTATGGAAATAGACGTTTTCGGGTCTAGGTGGGCCACTTTGGGTCCGATGGAGTCGTATGAGGTATCAATGTGAAGCAGTCGTGAAGGGACAGCCGCCTGGACTAGTGTGTCGTCCGTGTCCAACATTCTGCGCGTGCGCAGACAGGGAATTGAGGGAAAATTGTGCGGAAATAGACGTTTTGGGATCGACATGGGTCCCTAGTGGTGTTATGGGGTCGAGTGAGGTATCGTTGGGAAGCAGTCGAGAGGGAGCATCCGACTGGGTGGATGCAGGGTAAGAATATCGTTATTGTGAACATGCGCAGTAGACCAAGTATATGGAAATAGACGTTTCGGGGTCTAGGTGGGCCACTATTGGTCCGATGGTGTCGTATGAGGTCTTATTTTGAAGCTCTCGTGGAGGAGCATCCGACTGGACTAGTTTGTCGTCCGTGTTCTACATTCTAAGCATGCGCAGACAGGGAATTGTGGGAAAAGGGCATTGGAAGGAACGTTTTGGGATCGAAATGGACCACTAATGGTCTGATTGAGTCAAATGAGGTATGGTTGTGAAGCATACGTGAGGGAGCATCCGACTGGGTGGATGTGGGGTAGGAATATCGTCATTCTGCGCATGCGCAGGCAGGGAATTGTGGAAAAGGGTATGGAAATAGACATTTTGGGGCCGATATGGGCCACTATTGATCCGAATGGGCCGTGGGAGGTGTCAAAGTGAAGCGTTTATGGGGTAGAGTCAGAATGGCGTGTTTTTTATTGCAAGTCTAGTCAATCTGCGCATGCGCAGTTGGGTGTAGTAAGTAAAGCGTTCATTTGGAGGGTGTGAAGGGAGGTATTTGGGGTAGAGATGGACCATCCTTGGTCCGAATGTGTGGCGTGGGGTGTCATTTTGTAGTTCTCGGGGTGTAGACTCCGATTTGAAGGATGCCACTGCATCTATGACGTCATCGGTGACGTCATCAGTAGGAGTAGTAGCCAAAGTGGGCATTTTGGAGCGGTGAAGGAATGCGGAATGACATCTTGTAGCAACGCCCGCCAACGCCAAGCTCAGCGCTTCAACACCCTGGTGAATTAGCCCAAAAGCTCTGATTTTCATGTAATTGCCACCAATACATCGAAATGCCGTGACGCCCGTCCACGTCCATCTGAACGCCTTAACGCCCTAGCATAACGCCTTGACGCCATGATGTAGACAGATGAGAGATGTCCATTTCCATGCACTTTGTCAACTGCGCATGCGCAGAATGATGTCAGTTCCATGTCATACCCATCTCGTCGGATGCTCCTTCACGAATGCGTCACATTGATACCTCACTCGACCCAATCGGACCATGCAGCGCACTTGAAGTCTGGAGACTATTTTTTCTCCGCAGAGGCAGACCGCATCACCGCGGAAGAAAACATGCCCCCAAAGGTCTCGTGACCGGAAGTGCACCCAATGACCTTTGCCGAAACTACAACGGCCTTGACCTCTCGTTTGGGTTAAAGTATTCTGTGCATAACGACCTTGCACCCCTCCCGACTAAAAGTGGTTTGGCCCGAGATCAAGGGTCAATGGGAGTCTATTCATGTTTTGTATACTACTGACAAACCATCAGGAAATTTAAAAGCTGCAGTAGTTTCAGAGTACATGCTCTTCAATATGGAATAGAATATGCCTATTTGAAGTAATTTATACAGGAGGCCATCTCTCCAAACAGTATCGAAGGCTTTACTGAGATCTATAAATGCAGCATATACTTTATTTTTCTTCGATTTTTCTTGTTCTACAATGTTTCGGAGGGTAAGAATATGGTCAGTTGTCCGACAGTTTGCTGTAAATCCGATTTGACTTTTATGAAGAATATTACTACTGTCACAGAAAGCCTGTAATCTGTTTAATATGATTTTATTGAATAACCTACCTAAGCAGCTAGTTAAGGTAATACCCCTGTAATTGTAAGGATCAGACTGGTCCCCCCTTTTTCCCAAGCCGATGGAAAATTTCCAGTCGAAAATATTGCATTAAACAATTTTTATAGAGGGATGCCAAGTACTGAGATACTGTACTTGAAGGTTTCATTTAGCTTCAGCTGAACTCTTTCCATTTTTACCCCTCGGCCAATTTTGGCCATGGGGTATTGTCGTCGTCTTGTACGTCCGTACGTGAGCGAGATAGCCGGAGAACGGTTCCACTGAAGAATTCCAAATTTGGTATGCTTATTTACCTGGTCAAAGACCAGAAGCCTATTGAATTGGGACCTGATTGGGTGAAAACTTTGGCGGCCATCTTTAATTTTATGCGAAATGGATAATGATCCATATCTCGGAAACCATTCAAATGTTCAATACGAAAGTTGGTATACATCATCGATACATCAAGCAACGTTCAATGAATTACCAAACCGGCTTTTCTGATTAGCTGGAAATCCTGGAGGCCATCTTTAATTTATGCGAAATCGATAATGATACATATCTCTGTTATCATTCAGTTGTTTTATATGAAAGTTGGTATACATCATCGATACATCCAGATACTTTGAATCAGGACCTGATTGACCGAAAACCTTGGCGGCCATCTTTAATTTATGCAAAAACTTTAATGATATATATCTCTGATCCAATTTAAGTGTTCTATACCAAACTTGGTATACAGCATCGATGTATCAACTGACTTGCAATGAATAACCACATCAGTTCCTCTGAGTGGGGGGAAGGATGGGCGGCCATCTTTAATTTATGCAAAATCATTAATGATCTCGTTCTCTGATACCGTTCAAGTGCTCGATGTAATATCTGGTATACATCATCGATGCATCAAGAGACTTACGACAAATGACAGTTCTGGTTTCTCTGATTGAGCGGAAACCTTGGTGGCCATCTTTAATTTATGCAAAATCTTTAATGATGTATATCTCTGATACCATTTCAGTGTTCTATACGAAACTTGGTATACAGCATCAATGTATCAAGAGACTTTCAATGAATAACCACATCAGTTCCTCTGAGTGGCGGGAAGGATGGGCGGCCATCTTTAATTTATGCGAAATCATTAATGATCTCTATCTCTGATACCGTTCAAATGCTCGATATAAAATTTGGTATACATCATTGATGCACCACGAAACTTATGTAATGAATACCGGTTTCTCTGATTGGACGGAAATCTTAGGGGCTATTTCTAATTGCAAAATTTTTGATAATCTGTATATTTGTGACTGCTTGGTGTTCCTGACATCTTGGTTCAAATTGAATACATTATGAATGTACCCAGAGCCGAGGGGTTTTTTGATGCGCAGCTTCGTATTTAGAGTTTTTACAGCTTGTTCAATTTCTGATAATGTGATTGCACTGCAAAAAAGTTCAGAAGTCGGAAGATTTGTTTCTAATGTAGACTTATCTGTTTTAGTTTTGCTTTAAAAGTCGTCTTCAGGGTGAGTCGGGGAGGATAAATTTGCAAAATGTTCCATAAAGTCTTTGTGATTCATTGTTTTGTTGGGATCAGGATCATCCTTAAGTTTCTTACCGTGTAGTCACTCCATTTGATGATTTATGTCTTGTTTGTATTTTCTTCTGCAACTAGCTAATAGACGCCTATATTTTGATTGATGGGAATAAAATTTATGACGTATTTCACCATCTGATGGATTTTTGTTGACTTCAGTTTTTAGTCTGCAGGATCTGATGGCACTCACTTCAGAATATAACATATAACAGATCTGTTATATTGTCCATGTTGTTGTGTAATATAAATCACATTCCTAGGAATGAGAGAATCTAAAATATAACAGATCTGTTATATTGTCCATGTTGTTGTGTAATATAAATCACATTCCTAGGAATGAAGAGAGAATCTAAAATATAACAGATCTGTTAATTGTCCATGTTGATTTGTAATATAAATCATATTCCTAGGAATGAGAGAATCTAAAATATAACAGATGATATATTCTCCAAGGTGTTCACTAATATAAATCACATTCCTAGGAATGAGGAGAGAATCTAAAACATAAATCACATTCACAGGAATGAGAGAATCTAAAATATAATAGATCTGTTATATTGTCCATGTTGTTGTGTAATATAAATCACATACCTAGGAATGAGGAGCGAATCTAAAATATAACACATCTGTTACATTGTCCATGTTGTTGTGTAACATAAATCACATTCCTAGGAATGAAGAGAGAACCTAAAATATAACAGATCTGTTAATTGTCCATGTTGATTTGTAATATAAATCATATTCCTAGGAATAAGAGAATGTAAAATATAACGGACCTGTTATATTGTCCATGTTGTTGTATAATATAAATCACATACCTAGGAATGAGGAGCGAATCTAAAATATAACAGATCTGTTATATTGCCCATGTTGTTGTGTAATATAAATTACATTCCTAAGAATGAGAGAATCTAAAATATAACAGATCTGTTATATTGTCCATGTTGTTGTGTAACATAAATCACATTCCTAAGAATGAGAGAATCTAAAATATAACAGATCTGTTATATTGTCCATGTTGTTGCGAAATATAAATCACATACCTAGAAATTAGGAGAGAATCTAAAATATAACAGATCTGTTATATTGTCCATGTTGTGTAATATAAACTACATTCCTAGAGATGAAAGAATTTAAAATATAACACATCTGTTATATTGTCCATTTTGTGTAATATAAATCACATTCCTAGGAATGAGGAGAGAATCCAAAATATAACAAATCTGTTATATTGTCCATGTTGTTCTGTAATATAAATCACATCCCTAGGAATGAGGAGAGAATCTAAAATGTAACACTATATTGTCCATGTTGTTCTGTAATATAAATCACGTTCCTAGGAATGAGGATAGAATCTAAAATATAACAGATCTGTTATATTGTCCATGTTGTGTAATATAAACTACATTCCTAGGGATGAGAGAATTTAAAATACAACACATCTGTTATATTGTCCATGTTGTGTAATATAAATCACATTCCTAGGAATGAGGATAGAATCTAAAATATTACAGATCTGTTATATTGTCCATGTTGTGTAATATAAACTACATTCCTAGGGATGAGAGAATTTAAAATACAACACATCTGTTATATTGTCCATGTTGTGTAATATAAATCACATTCCTAGGAATGAGGAGAGAATCTAAAATATAACGGATCTGTTCTATTGTCCATGTTGTTTCGAAATATAAATCACATTTCCTAGGAATGATTGAAGTTAAAATATAACAAATCTTTCATATTGTCCATGTTGTTCTGTAATATAAATCACATCCCTAGGAATGGAGAGAGAATCTAAAATATAACAAATCTGTTATATTGTCCATGTTGTTGTGTAATATAAATCACATTCCTAGGAATGAGGAGAGAATCTAAAATATAACAGATCTGTTATATTGTCCATGTTGTTGTGTAATATAAATCACATAGGAATGAGGAGTGAATCAAAAATATAACAGATCTGTTATATTGTCTATGTTGTTGTGTAATATAAATCACATTCCTTGGAATGAGAGAATATAAAATATAACAGATCTGTTATATTGTCCATGTTGTTGTGTAATATAAATCACATTCCTAGAAATTAGGAGAGAATCTAAAATATAACAGATCTGTTATATTGTCCATGTTGTGTAATATAAATCACATTCCTTGGAATGAGAGAATATAAAATATAACAGATCTGTTATATTGTCCATGTTGTTGTGTAATATAAATCACATTCCTAGAAATTAGGAGAGAATCTAAAATATAACAGATCTGTTAATTGTCCATGTTGTTGTGTAATATAAATCACATATCTAGGAATGAGATAATCTAAAATATAACAGATCTGTTATATTGTCCATGTTGTTCTGTAATACAAATCACATTCCGAGGATTGAGAGAATCTAAAATATAACAGATCTGTTATATTGTCCATGTTGTTCTGTAATATAAATCACATATCTAGGAATGAGATCATCTAAAATATAACAAATCTGTTATATTGTCCATGTTGTTCTGTAATATAAATCACATATCTAGGAATGAGATAATCTAAAATATAACAGATCTGTTATCTTGTCCATGTTGTTCTGTAATACAAATCACATTCCGAGGATTGAGAGAATCTAAAATATAACAGATCTGTTATATTGTCCATGTTGTTTCGAAATATAAATCACATTCCTAGGAATGAGAGAATTTAAAATATAACAGATCTTTCATATTATCCATGTTGTTGTGTAATATAAATCACATTCCTAGAAATTAGGAGAGAATCTAAAATATAACAGATCTGTTATATTGTCCATGTTGTTGTGTAATATAAATCACATTCGTAGAAATTAGGAGAGAATCTAAAATATAACAGATCTGTTATATTGTCCATGTTGTGTAATATAAACCATATTCCTAGGGATGAGAGAATTTAAAATATAACAGATTTGTTATATTGTCCATGTTGTTGTGTAATATAAATCACATTCCTAGGAATGAGGATAGAATCTAAAATATAACAGATCTGTTATATTGTCCATGTTGTGTAATATAAACTACATTCCTAGGGATGAGAGAATTTAAAATACAACACATCTGTTATATTGTCCATGTTGTTGTGTAATATAAATCACATTCCTAGGAATGAGAGAATCTAACATATATAACAGATCTGTTATATTGTCCATGTTGTTCTGTAATATAAATCACATATCTAGGAATGAGATCATCTAAAATATAACAAATCTGTTATATTGTCCATGTTGTTCTGTAATATAAATCACATATCTAGGAATGAGATAATCTAAAATATAACAGATCTGTTATCTTGTCCATGTTGTTCTGTAATACAAATCACATTCCGAGGATTGAGAGAATCTAAAATATAACAGATCTGTTATATTGTCCATGTTGTTTCGAAATATAAATCACATTCCTAGGAATGAGAGAATTTAAAATATAACAGATCTTTCATATTATCCATGTTGTTGTGTAATATAAATCACATTCCTAGAAATTAGGAGAGAATCTAAAATATAACAGATCTGTTATATTGTCCATGTTGTTGTGTAATATAAATCACATTCGTAGAAATTAGGAGAGAATCTAAAATATAACAGATCTGTTATATTGTCCATGTTGTGTAATATAAACCATATTCCTAGGGATGAGAGAATTTAAAATATAACAGATTTGTTATATTGTCCATGTTGTTGTGTAATATAAATCACATTCCTAGGAATGAGGATAGAATCTAAAATATAACAGATCTGTTATATTGTCCATGTTGTGTAATATAAACTACATTCCTAGGGATGAGAGAATTTAAAATACAACACATCTGTTATATTGTCCATGTTGTTGTGTAATATAAATCACATTCCTAGGAATGAGAGAATCTAACATATATAACAGATCTGTTATATTGTCCATGTTGTTCTGTAATATAAATCACATTCCTAGGAATGATGTGATGACTGATCAGCTCAAACAAATAACTCATCTGATGTTAATCAATGAGCATAGTGGAGTAAACGCCTCAAGATGGGTTAAAGCTTGTAAATGCAAGAAGAACTCATCTGTAATGCCCGACGTCGTACGGCTTAATTGTCCCACCAAAACAATAAACATATATATATTTGTCGAGTTACGTTTACAGAGGGCGGGCCTCGGGGACTAACAATCCTCCAGCAGAATCTTACTACATACAGGTAATAAAGGAGCGATATGCAAGAAGTGGGGAATATTTACGACATCTGCCGGCTAAAAAGCAACCATAGGAAATCTTCCCTCGGCATTCTCATTCAGATCCGAGAATACGGTGGATTCTCGGACGTAGCCTTAGTATCTCCGCCGCGCTTTTATTGCATCTTTTCATGTGGAGATTATAAAGTATCCACACGACCTCTAGCACCGTCTTAAGCGGAATTGGATACCCTAGCTCGGAAGATGTGATGACAGATCAGCTAAAACAAATAACTCCTCTGATGTTAATGGAGAATCGTGGACGTCTGAAGGATATAACGCCTCAAGATGGGGTAAGCTGGGTAAATGCAAGGATACCCGGCACCCAAAACACCGGGAAGCCCTTCATTCTCGTAGTGACGAGAAACGTTGATGGCATTAAGTTTATCTTTTTCTATTAAAATATATTGATAGTTTTCGTTTTGTCACATGCATTTCACTCCAGCGAATTATAAATTGATATTTTAGTACATATAAATAATATTATTTGGATCACCGTCTGCTGGAACTACATGTATAACGAATCGACTCTGGAGGTCTGCTAGAACGTCTAGCCTTGTGGGGTCTCAAGATAAGCGTTGCCTTGCTGCTCGTGTCGACAGCCTTTTAACAAGGTCCAACCAGTCAGCGGGGTTTTGGCATCCACGTTTCTCGTTTTGACCACTTCGTCACGACTATCTACTGGTTGGTCCTCAGGGTTACAATTCCCGGATCTCTATATTTGGGAGCCTTCGTCATGAGTTTTTTAAATATCCTTTCATCATCGTGTCAAGGTTAGCAATAACCATATGCTTTACATCGGGTTCAGATCGCCGAGTCGAATTGAGACCGGACTTGAAACCGGACTTAACGGTGGTGCCGTTTCTGAAACTGAAAAGAATCCTCACTTGATCCATGTCAATTCTCTGTCAGTAAATTCAGACAAACCCGATACTGAGGAAACTCCAGTGGCATACCTAGTGGCAGTAATACTAACGGTTATAATATCTGTGTCTTTGGCAATCGTATTGGTCGTGTTTATACTGAAGTGGAGGAAATTACACCAGCATGCCCTACAAGAAGAAAAGGCTCGGTATTGTACCGTTCAGGTGAGTAATAACTGTACCATATATGTTTTTATGCATTTATATCGGAAATCGTGAAGAGAAACAGCCACTAACCAGCTGGCATAATACCCAAGAGCAATTCGACTATCCGCATCCGAAATTCCTTGTCAAAATTCGGAAGACACGATTTGTATGAGACTAGAATCACGTCATTCCTATCAGGTATAATGTGAACCAAGCTCATTTCTATTCCAAAGAGTAAAATGGCAAAGTCATATCACTAACGAGTATGTTTATATCCTTTGATGAACGCTTCAATGATACCGCATGTCTGACATCCTCCGACCAGCGACAGCCCATCACAATAAATCCGGGTCGTCGGCAGGGTCGGTAGCAATCTAGGTAAACCAAGATGGTCAATCAGGGGAACACCATCTAGACGTAACGCAATGAAAACTTCGTACGAAATGTTCGCTGATATTCTGCGAGATCCCATAATAAGCCAATTACGACAATTTCTGACTTTTCTCTCTGACAATGATTGACGTTTACTTCACGAGGATTAACATCATCGCGCGGCACAATCTTTTGATATTTTCTACCCCCTAATAAAGCCAGACTTTTCGGCGGGAGTAAGCTCTTTGATCTTCGCTGTTTACAATGCAGACCGTCTGGAAATGATGCCATATTTGGATACTGGTTACCGAAAATGTGTATATATTAGTCCACTTGCTATCGTGTATAATTACTGTGGGCGTGATTTCAACAAGCTAGTCACCTGATTGGCTAACAAAACTTGTTTCAAATTCGCATGGGATTTATATAGGGCTGAATTCAGATATAGGCCTAATATTCCGTGATATTATATCTGTGTTTACTGAGATTGGGTCGGTAGCAATACTAACCTCTAAAACTATCAGTATCTGCTACGTGTAGAATCTTGCCTACATGTGGATAAATGCAACAGTTTTCTGTGATGGTTAAAAGATTGTATGGGTTTCGTCTGCAGCGGACCGGCTTCCTGCAATGTATCTGCGATTACTGCCGCTCATGGGAACCTCGCAAAGACATAACACGACATGGTCTTAATGTGGCCTCTAACCTCGCAACTAATTAACCACAGAATCAAACACAAACTGCGGAGCGTATCATTATACATGTTATAGCGCCAGTAATACAAGTCATCTCTAGTCGATGATCCCTTAAACTGCGATCGCGTTTATAAACGTTTATAAACGTACTGCATGTAGTATTTTACAAAGAGGTAAACTGATGATATTTGGTGTGTCAGATCTTCAATTTATTCGTTATGATAGCGATTAAAATGCTACTTGGTTTATGCCAACCCTCAGTGGTATATTGCAATCTAGACAGAAACACTTGACAACTTGGGAACTGAGCTTCAATACATCAGAACTAGTGACGGTTTTCCTGCGATAAAAACAAAGGCAGACGAATGCAAATGGTGATTTTCATTTTTTCGATCCTGCTTACGATGCTATCTCAAATATATCGCACAGCGAAGTAAACAAAGCAATTTATGGAACGGAAGTAAACCTAGTCGAACTAGTTTCCCACTGTACTGTAGGCTACTCATCTCTCTCCTCTCGTAAAGTTGACCAGAGATAAAAGCTGCTACGTCACTTCTTGCATGTATATATCTGACTATTTATATATTCACTGCCAAAAATACCCTACTTATTTAAGATAATGCCCTAAAATTTTCTTGAAATAAGATAATTTTTACTCAAAATAAGTTAAACTTTAAGAAAATTTTAAGATTTTTTTTCTTGTTGAAGTAAAGCTGGAGTGGGGTAAGTAAATTTTACTTAAACAAGAAAAATTTAAGAAGTTTTCTTAAAAAAATCTTGTTTTAAGAAAAACTCTTAATTTTTTTCTTGTTTAAGTAAAATTTACTTATCCCACTCCAACTTTTACTTCAACAAGAAAAAATAATCTTAAAATTTTCTTAAAATTTAGCTTATTTTGAGTAAAAATTATCTTATTTCAAGAAAATTTTAGGGCGTTATCTTAAATAAGTAGGGTATTTTTGGCAGTGTTTGAGTCACATCCTCCCGAGACTATCTTTTCAGGCGACATTCTCTAGCATTTCATTACCCACACAGACACATATTTGCCTGAGCTTTCATTTAAAGGTTATACCAAATGACGCTATACTACTTTGCATTAAAACATACCCAGTAGTGTTCCAAACAACAAATTATTATTTTTTTCTTGAATAATGTCGTCGAAGTGGGTTTTAGGACACGACTAGCACACATGTGGGAGAAAACGTATTGGAGCCATGACCTCTGGTGCATGACGTCACAACCTGATTACGATTACACCGTAAACATCATAGGTGGCCCTCCACAGTTTCGTAGTAATGGCCCCTCTCTAATTTCATAATACGATAGACTGCCCTTGTTCTGCTACACTGTTTACCCCAGCAACAGCACCACCACCACCACCACCACCACCACGTGACAGACCGCTGACCTCAGCACCGCTCCAACAGCCGGGTGAGGTAGCCCTCACAGCCCCACAGTGGGTGGAAGACGAAGTGCTGAAGAGTGTACCTGCCTCGTTCAAGAAACAAGCTGGCCTGGTATTACAACGGATGAAACAGAATCCTAACATGACTTGGAATGATAAAGGCGAACTCCTGGTACAGAATCAGGTGGTCCCCGGCACCCACATGACGGATTTAGTGAATGATCTGATGCGTCAACGCAGATCGCACACCGATCCTCGAGGATGGGAGGTCTTCGCTCAAGGCTTGAAAGACATGCATGTACCACAGGAATTGGTGGGGAACCCCCACCGCTGGGCCTTTATGCAGCAAACCCAGCAATCACCGAGTGGCCCACTACCTTCTTGGGAAGCCGAATGGGAACCGGAGTCACCCCCCAAAACACCACCACAACGGGCACTTTCTTTTCGCGCCTATAAAAAAACACCCTTGATCAAGACACCCCACATCTCCAGAGCCGTGACACGTAGCAAGTCACCGCGACGAACACGACGCCGCACACAACCGCCCAAGGCCTGGAAGACCTATTAAAACCAACAGCAGCAGCAGGACAGCTCAGTCGCCATGTTTTACCTGACCCTACCCAGTAACAGTTCGCTGGATGTGTTTCCTGACAACACCGTGGCCAAGTACGTCACCCAGTTACCGCAACCGTTACATTTACCTGGCCGGTGGGAATGTGCCCTCGTGGATATCCAATACCCTTACTCGTGGTACAACGTGCGAGCCAATGAAGTGTGGTACGAGGTCACCTACGAAGGCAAAAACACCCGACTCACCCTGCCCGAAGGCCAATACGATACCCCCAAAGAGTTCATGGGTGGGCTGTCAAGACTGATGCATGATAAGGCGCTACGGGGGGTGACGGATAGTGCAACACGCCTGATAGCCTTGCGCTTCAAGAGAAACGTGTTCTTCGATGTCAACGTACACAACGACAAGGCACAGCTTACCGTCACCGATACCGTGAATGTGAAACTCAGTCCTACACTACAGCAAATGCTGGGTTTCGATCTACAGACGTTCGCTGGTCCCAACCAACACCATGGCGAGATGCCGATGGATATGAAGTCGGGTATGTACGGACTCTACGTCTACTCGGACGTGGTGGACAACCACATCGTGGGCGATATCAACACACCTCTGTTACGGGTGGTCCCCATTAAAAAGACGTATGGCGATCAAGTCACCCACAGTTTCAACCATATCATGTACCTGCCCGTACGACATACCGACATCAACACGATCACGGTGGATATAAGAGATGACACGGGACGACCTGTGGCATTCGAACGAGGAAAAGTGGTGCTGACACTTCATTTTCGACAAGCACGTGCTCCCCACTTTGCATAATGAAAGTACCTTACGAGTGCGATGCACGCAGCTATGCCGACTATTATGCCCAACAGGCCGGGGGTGGCTTTCCGGTCTTTAGCGGTGCACGCATGCAACGAGGACATGGACTGGGGAACATACTCGGCAGCATTGTGAAAACGTTCCTGCCCTTGGTGACGCGTGGGGTGAAAGCAATCGGCAAACAAGCGGTACGCAGTGGACTGCAAGTGGCCGGTGATGTCTTGGGGGTACGGCACCCCGACAAGCCTTGAAACGACGGGCCAAAGAAGCGGGAGGCGTCTTGGTGGCCAAAGCACAACGCACCGTAGGGAATAAAAGAGCTGCCCCACCGAGATCACGCACCAGTCGACGACCGACCCAGCGACGACGCACATCCAAGAAGACCCGGGATATCTTTTCTTAAAACATGTCCTTAATCCACGCCGAGTCCTGCCCCTCCACCAACAGTGAATTTGATTTGTGGACCGTGCCGCCCACACAAACCAGTGTCGAACAAGGATTATGGGTGGAGCATCTCCCGCTCTCCAGCATCAACGAAACCGGGCCCATCGAGTTCACCATCAGTAATGCGGATACGGCCTATGTGGATTTAGCCCATACCTACTTGTATGTGAAAGCCAAGGTGGTCAATGGAGCTGGCACCAGACTCGCTGACCAAGCAACGGTGGGCCCGACGAATCTCTGGCTGCACTCGATGTTTCAGCAGGTGGATATTTTTCTCAGCGACAAACTCATCAGTGACTCCACCAACACGTACCCCTATCGAGCCTACATCGAGACACTGTTGTCGTATGGCCGAGAGGCTAAAAAATCTCAGCTGACAACCGCTTTATTCTACAGGGACACGGCCGAGCACATGGACACGGCGGACAATGGGGGATATAACAAACGGAAGGCTTTCACTGCGAACAGTGCCTCGGTGGATATGATGGGTCGACTGCATGCAGACATGTTCATGCAAGACCGGTACCTCTTGAACAAGATCCCCATCAAAATCCGACTGATACGGGCGCCTCCCACCTTCGCCTTGATGGCCACTAACGTAGAGGCGCATGTAGCGGACTATAAGATTGTCATCCAAGACGCAGTCCTGTATGTCCGAAAAGTGAAACCGAATCCAGCCGTTCAATTGGGACACATGAAAGCCTTGGAAACAAAACCAGCCCAGTACCCTATCCGACGTGTACAAACCAAAGTGTTCTCTGTGCCTGCTGGAAATATGGGCGCCAACAAAGAAAACCTGTTCCTGGGGGAACTACCCAAGCGATTGATCCTGGCCTGTGTGGAAAATACCAGTTTCAGCGGAGCCTACCCAGAGAATCCGTTTGACTTTAAACATTTCGGCATCAATTTTGTGGCCCTGCATGTGGATGGACAACAGGTGCCAGCCACGGCCTTAACCCCGAACTTTGGGCGGAGGAATTTCATTCGAGCCTATCAGAGCCTGTTTACAGCCACCGGTCAAATCAACCAGGACGAAGGGAATATGATCAGTCGGGAGGACTACGCGAACGGATACACGTTGTTCTGTTTCGATCTGACCCCACCTTAGAGAACGACCATCAGCTGGCCCTGGCCAAGCAAGGCAACTTACGGTTGGAAATCCACTTTGCACGAGCCCTGGCGACCACCGTCAATGTGATCTGCTACGCCGAGTTTGACAACATCATTCAAGTGGACAAGGCGCGCAACGTCCTGTGTGACTTCTCCACCTAACATGGATACAGACCAGATAACCACCGTGCTGGAGAATGACCCAGAGACACGTAGGGTCTTTCAAGGGGTGTTCGCCCGAGATGTGTTTCCATTAGACCGTATGTATCCGGCTGCTTACGTTCTCAACACGGACCCGATGGATCGGCCCGGTGAACACTGGGTGGCCGTGTACTTGACAGAAGAGCAGGGCGAATACTTTGACCCGTACGGCCTGCCACCCCTCCATCCCGATTTAACAGACTTCATGGATCAAGGCACAGAGACGTGGTGTTGGAACAGTCAAACGTTGCAAAGCCTGACCAGTGGCGTGTGCGGACAATATTGCTTGTTTTACCTGTACCATCGATGCCGGGGAAGACCCTTATCTACTATCGTACAGATGTTTGACGAGTACCCCCAGGCCGAGGACCGCGATGTACTCGTCTATGACTGGGCCGCCCATCATTTCAATGTACAAGCCCCGTTCTGGGCTTAAGTTAATGACAAGCCCCTTGTTCTGGGCTTCAATGTACAAGCCCCTTGTTCTGGGCTTCAATGTACAAGCCCCTTGTTCTGGGCTTCAGTTTTTCACGTGGTTGTTCTCACGTTGTTGTTGTTCACTGAATAAAAAAAAAAAAAAAAAGAGATCTCACCAAAAAACCCTGTCTTGTGTGTTTTATTCCTAATGCATCAATGCCCAATGTGGCGATTCAGTCAAACTGAAATCAGTGGGGTAGGATGGGGCCAAAATGTAACCCATCAAGTTTAGAAGGCAAGAGCACTATAGTAAAACATAGAGAGCCAATGAAATCAGCCTACAGACCAAGTACGTGTCTTTGGTCTAGGTAACCCATCAAGGTTAGAATGCAAGAGCACTATAGTAAAAATAGAGAGCCAATGAAATCAGCCTACAGACCAAGTACGTGTCTTTGGTCTAGGTTTGGAGCGGGCATTTCATTGAGGTACGTGTATACGGTGAGTGAAGAGACTCGTCCAACACGTACAGATTATGACTATAAGTTCTATGAGCATAATGCATGAAAGTGGCTTTGAACACCGTATTAGTCAATCAGTGGCCTAGAATGGAGCCAAAGGTAACCCATCCATGTCCAGAAAAAACATTACCCGGGTATACAAGAACCCAGATGTAGGCGCGGACGTCAGCGAAAGCACACCGTGAATACCCCAATTCGATTGGCTGATTGTTCGACCGCTGATTGGTTCTTTTTCTCGACCGCTGATTGGCTCTTTTTTCTCGACCGCTGATTGGTCCAAATGGAACTGCCCATCTTTCCCAGGTTCATCTAGAATCCCCCTTTTTTTTTTTTTTTTTTGTGCTCAAGCTCTGACTATAGCGATGCCGCAACATTGTCCCATTGGACATTGGACCGTCTGACCTGGAGGTCACCCTTTGACCTTTTGACCCGCGTCCGCGCGCGCGCACTACCGGGGATGACGCGCACTTCCGGAGAACGCGCGCGCGCTGCGGGGCGCTGGGGCGGGAAAACACCCCGGCGGTTGAACATTGGAACTCTTGTGGGTTTGGAGGATGAACATACGGACGTCTAAGGGAAAAAATTGGAACTCTTCTATGTTCGAAAGTGAAAACCCGGAAGTGACGTCACAACCTCCACGTCACCTGCGTATATACTCCTGTAAAATAGAGCCGATTTTATTTCTTTGGAAGGGACAAGGTCAATAAGACTTGCGCTTTTTATACTACTAAACTGTGAAGTAGATTACATCTTACATAGGCCTTAAGGCGGTGATATGCATAAGAAGTATTCTGGGGTATGGTCAGTACTTCCCAATTTCCCCTTTGTCTACTACTCGCCGATTTTTTTATTTTTATTATTATTTTCGGTACTTTCAAATTTTTTTCCATCGTATTCTACATGATCAACCTCATAGCTCATAGTAAAAGCCATAAAAAAAACGATCACCCTATACCCATACAGGCCAAATAAATTGTTTGGTGCTAATGCTGTCTTTGGATTATGGACGAGAAAATTCTTTAAAAGACGACGGCTTGATATTGAATGAAGGATTAGACAAAAGTCATAACGTATGAATAACATTGGAATCTACAGGATATTAAACCAATTAGATCATAAACATCGGCCGTAGGCCGGTAAGTGGAGTCGACCCCTTAAGCGAAACAGCTGTTGCGTTGCCATTAGCAACGACACGTACACATGTGTTGGCTTCACATCGCATCGGCGGGAACAGATGCCGCTTTATTGAAAAATAACACCTTTTAGGCAGCAATCTGGCTAGCGAGGTAAGCAATGTAAGCCTTAACACTTATATTTTCATTGGATGCAAGGTTGTCTTGAGAAATATATCTCTAAATATGATTAATTATCGATTGTCTATCACGACAAACTAACACTCCGCTGAACAAAATATAACCAATATGGCCGCCGTCCGAAGCTCGAAGACAGAAAATTGTCAAACTTCACAAATTAATATCTCAACAATTACAACATCTTACGAGCTGGTACTTCAGGACTAAATCATAAAATATCTGTACTTTCTAACCTTAGCAGAATTCGTCATAAAATTATTTAGAAATAGTTCATTCGCGCACTTTTTGTGACGCACTAAAACGAAGTTGACAGTTGTTTTTTAGTATGGTATGGTGTGCGCGAAAAAGCCGACTCAAATATAAAAATCTATTTTTCCGTAAATATGAAACGTACAAACTTCTTACGTCAGGACAATGTTCTCCTATATATGTACTTCCTATTTCGTACAGGAATTTTCCGTAGAAAATTTATAAATGGGTTAAACTTACAAAAATGTCCGTAGGGGGTCTTGAAATGTCTTGCCAAAACGATGTCAAAATTACCGGCAGACGACACCAAAAATAAACAAAGCGGGCTGTGTTAGTGAGGCTTTAGAATGTGGGTGTTTGTTTACATTCTGCAAATCGAACTAATTTTAAAATTAACCATAATATGTACTGAGTAGGTAATAATTTAAATTTTCGCCACACTACCATCTATTTATCCATTGGGAGGAGGGGGGGGGGGAGGGGGACATTTCCTAGCATGGATATTATTAAAAATTAATGTATATTACATACGTGTACGACGTTGATTGGTGTTACTCTGTGATACTGGTCAATGATACTGGTCAGGCAGATGATTACACACAGGCAGTGATCAGGGAGGTCCGTTAGGCAGGGATGCAGGCAGGCAGGCAGGGAGACAGGTCAGGTAAGTCAGATTGAAATACACCCCTACCCTAAAAATGGACTCCTTTTATATCCAATTGACCTCATTTGCATATTTTCAGCGGACAACAGGCCGCCATCTTGAACACGACCACCCCTAACACACAAAAACAAGCCGCCATCTTGAACACGACCACCCCTAACACACAAAAACAAGCCGCCATCTTGAAACACATATGCAAATGAGGGCTGGGGATCGCGAAACTGACATGCTGGGGATCGGGAAAGTGAAATTGGCCGCCATCTTGAATCCGACCACCCCCACCCTACAAAAACAAGCCGCCATCTTGAACATATGCAAATGAGGGCTGGGGAAAACCCATAACACACACAAACAAGCCGCCATCTTGAATACGACCACCCCTAACCTAGAAAAACAAGCCGCCATCTTGAATCCGACCACCCCCACCATACTAAAACAAGCCGCCATCTTGAATCCGACCACCCCTAACCTACAAAAACAAGCCGCCATCTTGAATCAGACCACCCCCACCATACTAAAACAAGCCGCCATCTTGAATATACCCAATGAACCCAATGACCTCATTCGCATTAAACTCATTTCCATAGACTCACGTATCCGATCACCCCCTTTACGACCCCAAAATCAAGGTTCGCGCATGCGCAAATGAGGGCTTCATGTAACGGGTGCATGCTACCTACTACTCAGGAGCAATATTCACAACAAAATTGAAGTTAACTGACGAAAGCATTCGGAAGATTGAACAAAAGAGAAATTTGCATATAGGGGGATTTGTAGATAAAAACCCAGTTCTCTGTTTCGGACAGCGCTGATAAAAAAATAGGTGTCTTCCTCTAGGCAGGACCAATACACATCACGAATTTGAAGATCATTGACAAAGGCATTCAATAATGGGAAAAGAAGAAGCGAAAGCGGAAGAAGCAGAAGAAAGAAGAAACTGACAAACACATAAGGCATCCCTAGGGGTGTCTAATTACACTGTCCATGAATTCGCTGTTTGCACTACAGAAAAAGGGCCCGTCCTACGGACGGGAAATTTACCAACCTCCAAATGTTTTCATTTGTTGAACTATCTGCATGCATTTTCACAGGCTTCGCATTGATTGCATGCCCGTAATCGAGTCACACAGTCCTGACGGTGCGTGTACGTTATTTCACAATGCATTGTTTTCCTGATAGTTTCAACCCATCTGAACCTCTTTCCCAAACAAGGTAAACCAAGATGGTAAATCAGGAGAATACCAGCCAGTAACGCCTTGAAAACTTCGTGCGAAATGTTGGTCGATATTGTACGAGATCCCATAATCAAAATCACGACCATTTCTACCGTTCCTCTCTGACAATGAGTGATGTTTACTTCACGGAGATTAACATCTTCATCCGGCACAATGTTTTGATATTTTCTATCCCAAACAAAGCCAGACTTTTCGGCGGGAGTAAACTCCTTGATCTTTAAACGATTTACCAGGCACACTGTCTGGAAATGATGCCATATTTGGGAACTGTTTCATGATAATGTGCTGCCGTGTGTAATTAGTGTGGGTGTGATTTTGAAACTGTTTGAACAAGCTATCCACCTAATTGGCTAACACTATTTTTTGAGCGATTTTTTTATCAGATTTTTAGAATTTTTGACTTATGCAACTTCTCCGCAAAGACTGCGTGATAAATTAGTAAATATTGATGTGATATGAAATAAAATACTTTTTACCCACTTTTCATCGCGGAAAAGCAGGAAAATGACGAAAACGTCACTTTTTAGTACCCAATGTGGACGCCATATTTAATTTATCCATGCTCGGGAAGTTATTCAGACAGGCTCAAACTGACCCCAATATGATAAACTAGAAAATCACGGAGTGTCAGCTCTCCATATTCTGTCGTTCCGGAGATAGCGCAAAAAGTTTGGTAGGGGTCCATCATATTGCAACCCCCCCCCCCTCCGGCCTGGTAGGCTTAATCTGTATTTATATGGCCAACAACAGCCATAAACTTTGTGTACACGTCGTCATAGGAAAAGGTACAGGGAATTATACGAAAAGAGCTGGCAAAAACGTCAATATTGCCTCTGTCTCACGTAAAATATAAAAAAATTGGGGCTGCAGGACCGTGTAGATACTCATCGAGGTAAACCTCGAGATAGCTTTAACATCCTGAATTGTATGGAAGAAAGTGATTTTGTTATTATTACGCTATGCTCTTTAATAGAGGGGAATGAACGAGCTCTCCCGGCGAATACAATTTGTTATTTGTGCACACCATCACAGAAACGGGATATGTAGAAAACTGAAACGACTCATTCAAATTCTGAGAACTCATTCACACGGCTACATGTGAATTCATGAAAGGATATGTGGTGGCGTGTGTCTGGATAAATAGATGTTCTTCTATAGTTTGTTTAGTGTTTCAAATAACAGGAGAACATGGTCATATTGCCCGGTAATATAAAGTTCCGGATATGAGATATGACATTAAGAGATATGTGTTCAATTACTTCCCAGTTCGATAGCATTTGCTCTCGCTGCTGGGAAATATTCAAATTTGTCTTTACGCCTTCGTTAAGAATATATTCCCAATTTCGCTGGATGTTAAGGATTAGTCTAAATCGCCAATAGTCAATAGTCTAAATGGAACACCAAATGGAGTAAATCTCGTTCAGACTGCACTAGACAGACGGATACAATTCCATGCTGTTAAATATCTCATATAAGGATAGTGATAATCCGTAATATTGTTTATTCGTATGGCGTATTTATATGCCGCCCAGTAATATATATATATATCTTTATTGTTGTTGAATTAAGCCATCCGGTAACACATATTTGGAGCTACTCTTCTTTATTTTTTATTGTACCTCTCGTGTCAACCTAATGATTTTAGAATGTAATAAAAAATCTAGGGAGTAGCATCCGCTAGATCATGTTGACAAAGCATAATTATTGCAAAATATTGTATGGTTTCACAAAGGCTACCAATTGCCTTCGCACTTTAACTACTTTGGTGATACGCTTCACGCACTGGTGGCAGAATAATATCAAGACAAGGGCTTCGTACTTGTGTTTTTATGGATGTCGTGTAATAGAATATCTTCATGATGTTCGTATCAGTGTCACAATAATTGTGTGACTCAGTTTCAATTTACTCTTGGATAAGTATTTGGAAACTCAATTATAAAATGTAATGCTTTAGTCATAAATATTCCATTCGATGTGAGATCTAGCACACTTATTTGTCAAGTGTTTATAATATTATTGTATAGACAATTGATAGAGGGAAAAATGTGGTTCATTATTTAAGAACAATCCAGATAATTTGACTCATTCAAGCCAATTTCGTTGTACAGCGATGATCTTCACTCTCATGGTATATTTTGTATACCATATATTGGTATCGCTACGGAATCTGTTCACTTATTCTAATAACCATAGCATCAAACGAGTTGGTTATAGTGTTACAGGTTGTTTTTTTTGTAGGCCAGTGCTCAAATGGGAAAATCGGTCGTTATTGTCGCACAGACTGTCATTGTCGGAACGGCTGTAGTAACACGGCTAGCATAGCATGTGGAAATGAGTGTGTAAGACCATGGAGTGGTTCAACCTGCCAACGAAGTAAGTCGTCCTCAAGCAAACCATAACTGTTGTATCAGATGTGGTGGATCGTTTTCATATTATTGCTTAGTTGAGAATACCAGCTCTTGTAACGCGCCACTACATACACGTATATACATATTAATATTCATTTCTCCTCGATTAAGATGACCAGTTGTATTTCAATGTGACCTGTATCACAAAAGTGTCAGAGTAGATGTAATTGAATATGTAAAGTTAATTTGTTAATACAGCTTTTCATTCGATCATTTTCAATGAAAATATGACATCCACAATAGTTTTCTTCCAATCATTTCAGAAAACGTTGCGTATAAACAGGGTGCAGCCAGAAGTTCTGTTTACATTTGTCATAGTATCACAGTTAGACACTGTGGATCGTTCTAGAATAGTAGAACTGAGGTGAACTTATTGACCTCCTGTTCTGTGGTAAATATGTTTACGAATTTTCTAGTAATCATGACCGATTTAGTGTTAGTCATCCATATGGAATATTCTCGTATTTCTGACCGATTTATCGTGAGTAAATTATGAATTAGTCGTCTCGTGTTTGCCAGAAGATTCGATTTTACAAATGGCTACCGTACGAAACAGCGCCATCTATACATCAAAAACAGCGCCATCTGGTCGTCCATGTTAACCTACTTAACTGCCGACGGACCTCCGTTTACTTCTAAAATTATTAACTATGCAAATCGTCGCAAATCTGATTATGCCGCCGGGGAACTTTGCCTCAGCCAAAGTACATGTATCAACATGTCATTCAAACCATATATTTTGACCAACTTTGACTGATTGCTTTTTAATTGCTAATTACTTGTTAAATAATGGACTACGTGTACGTGTAGGCATTAAATAGTAGTCCAGTTATGGAGTAACTGCTGATCAATTAACTAATTGTTGCCGAATTCAGGCGTTTATCCATGCCAAAAAATTTGTGCTATATCACAACCAAACAACGAATGGATACCTCTAACTATATAATTCATAATAACATTGTGATTGTATTGCATGTAACCTGTTACGGCATAAACTTACATATTCTGAAATTATTTTTTGTACTGATTGTACTGAAGTAGTTATTATTATTGAATGGACTGAAGTAGTTGCTATGTACAGCACTGAATTAGTATTGAATGTATGGAGTTGAAATTACCATTGAATGTACTGATGATTTGATTTCTCTTCAATTATTTTTTGTCGATGTTTAATAATTACAGATACATGCTGCATTCATCAGTTTATTCCAAAACTCTGCTAACCATGATGTGTGGAATGATGTTTTAAATGCCTTTTTAATATAATTATAAAATAATCTACGTTATAATTCAATGTGCTGATTACCAACGTTATCTACCACATTCAAACAATTTTGACCAGGATTACTTGTATCTGATTAAATGATACTGAATGACTTATTGAATAATGTCATAAGATCTATGCAGAAATATTGTTCATTATTAGAGTAACTGCCAACCAGTTAACTAATAGCTGTCCATTTAGGAAATAAGTATTATTCCAGTGATTGATTAATCATAAAATACTAGTTAAGATAAGATATACGCATGATTTATCTGAACATCTATAATTATTGTCCGCCCGAAACTGACTGATAACTGATAATTTTCAATAAATTTAAATGTCGTTTACTGCCACCTTTTGGAATATACAAGGTTTGCCCAACAAGGTCAAAGATCCATCTAAACTGGATGATATTTTGAAAATTGTAGATAGTTCTGATTTTATTGGCTTCAGTGAGACTTGGCTTACTGTTGAGGATGTAAATAGCAAAAAGTTTGATATCATTTTTCCTGATTATTACTGTTTTTCTAGCCCTCGAAATGTTGATTATGTCAATAGTGGTAGAGGGGGACTGTCCCTCTACTACAAAACCTATTTACATGACTCAATTCAACTTGTGAAAGACTACAATGGCCATTACTTGTGGGTAAAATTGAACAAATCTAAATTGCACCTTGACAGGGATCTTTACCTTTGTATTGTTTATATACCCCCGGATCGTTCACCTATCTGGCACAAGGATTTGTTTGATCCATTTGAAGACCTCGAACGTGACATCGCTTACTTCTCCCTCAGCGGTGACATACTTCTGGGCGGTGACTTCAATGCACGAACTAAAACGTTACCAGACTTCCTACCCGATCAAGGGTCAGATAAGCAATCTCCTCTTCCTAATATGCAATCACGTAACAATAACCCGAATCTTCAAAACCGAAATAACATGGATGGTATGAGCAACTCTTTTGGCACAGCCCTGTTGCAGCTGTGCAAAAACGCAAATTTACGCATAATGAATGGCCGCTGTATTGGTGACAGTATGGGTAGCTGCACATGCTACCCCTATAATGGATGCAGCACTGTTGATTATATCCTTACAGTTCCTCATTATTATGAGAGGGTTATGTATTTACAGGTTAAACCCCTCACATACCTTTCCGACCATTGTCCCATAAGTGTTCGCATTAAAACGCACATAGCTCCACAAACTTTCACAAAAAACTGTACGATGTCACAAGATCAAAATGACACTTCTTTGAAAAGCACAAAATCCTACAAATTTATTTGGACCAAGTCTTCACTTGAGGACTTTAAACTAGCTCTACACGCCAACCAAGCACTGTCTAATAACTTCATCATGAACCCGTACCCGCCCAGCGCCGAGGCGGTAAACAGCAGCAGCAAATGATTTTCAGACCATCTTAGACTCTGCAGCATACTCATCGCTTAGGTTGGTCTGCACATCTAAGAAAAAGAAAAGAAAGAAAAAACCATGGCATGACTCAAATTGTGACACATTGAAAAATACTATGTTCAAAGCCCTCAATAAATGCAATAGCAATCCATTTAACAGAACATTTCTCCACCAGTACTACTATCATAAAAAAGTCTATAAACGGGCTATAAAGTACAGAGAGAAGCAATACAGAACCAAACTTCTTAACCAGTTAGACTCTTTAGCTACTTCTAACCCAGCAGAATATTGGAAAATTATCAGATTACTGACAGAAGACCGACCAGATGCAGACTCTGACAATATAGATATGTCTACCTGGAGCAAACATTTCACATCGCTTAACACTGATTCGACAAAAGATAATGACTTTCATTGCAATATCCAAACTTCCCTTGATACACTTCTACATCACACTCACAGCACAAACAATGGCATTAACTTGCCAATAACAGCTTCAGAATTTAGAGAAACCGTACACAGTCTAAAATCAAATAAATCTAGCGGACCTGATAATATATTGAATGAGATGATCCGCACATCCTCACTACCTCTGATTGATCACTATCTAAAACTGTTCAACTTGATTTTAGATTCCGGTTCCTTTCCACAATCCTGGTGCCTATCCTATATCACCCCCATCTTCAAGAAAGGTGACAAATTAGATCCTGGAAACTATAGGGGACTGGCACTGGGTAGCTGTATCGGGAAACTGCTATTGTCCATAATTAACAACAGAATAACACATTATCTCGAAGATAACAACCTTCTACATGAATCTCAATGTGGGTTTCGGAAGGGCTACAGGACCATCGACCACATCTTCATCTTGCGCACTTTAATAAATAAATACAAAGCCCAGAAACGCCAGTTATTCGTCTGTTTTGTCGACTTCTCGAAAGCCTTCGACAATGTCTGGAGAACTGGTCTGTTTTACCAGTTACTACAACACAACATAGATGGTAAAATCTTTAAACTCTTGCACAGCATGTATAACTCTACGTACTATAGTATCAAAACCAGTTCAGGAGTATCTCCGCCTATTTGGTCTGGTAAAGGTGTAAAACAGGGATGCACCTGCAGCCCTGTTCTCTTCAATCTGTACTTAAACAGCTTGCATACATACATAGATGAGAACTTTGCACCTATACTTGATGACAAAGCTGTATCGCATCTTCTTTTTGCTGATGATCTAATCCTGCTATCTACAACGAGTACAGGTCTACAGGATCATCTTCACAATTTGGAACAATTCTCGTCTCATTGGAAGCTGGATATTAACATCTTGAAAACAAAAATCATAATTTTTAACTCAAATCTAAAAGTGAGTTGCGCTAGATTTCAATTTATTTATAAACACATCAATATTGACATTGTCGCCAAATATTCATACCTCGGTGTCACATTCACATGCCATGGGAAATTCACAGATGCTATTAACACCCTTAAAACAAGTCGTTAAGGGCATGGTACAAAATGAAAACACACATATGCACTATGGATTGCTCCCCAGTTGATACGCTTGTCAAAATTTACCACACCATAACAAAGCCGATCAACACTTATGCTTCTGAAATCTGGGGCAGTCAACTGATCAATCTGAAACGATCTAACTTGTTTATTAATTGGAGCAAGCTTTTGTGCAATACAGTAACCACAAAAATATGTAAATCCATTCTTCATTTACCAAAGAAAGCTTCTAACACAGGCGCACTTGCAGAACTGGGGGTCCACCCTGCATCCCTTGATATATTTGTTACAATGATTAAATATTGGCTTAGACTTGAAACTATGAACCCCAATCGACTACTCTATAAAGCCTACACTGTTGACAAATCCCTTGGATCTGCACATAACAAAGATTCCTGGGTACTTAGTATTCACCATATTTTAACATGTCTTGGCCTCTCACATTACATTGACCACTATCGCCCAAGCAATTGTATAGTTATTGATAATGTACTAACCACCTTATTATCTCAATACAATACTACTTACTCTGAGTGCATCTCCGAAAACTGTAAGCTTAGAACGTATGGCACCATAAAAGACAAACCACAATACTCACCCTATCTGAACATTGTGAAAAATCCCAAACACCGTAAATCATTAACACAACTCCGTATCAGTGCCCACCCGCTTGAAATAGAGCGAGGACGATACACAAAACCTAAAACTCCGATCAATGCAAGAATTTGCAGACTATGTAGTCTGGACAAGGTAGAAGATGAGTTTCACTTCCTCCTTGAATGCCCTGCATACAATCATTATAGAATATACCTTATGCAAACAATTTCTACCTCAATGCCATCCATTTTGGCTATTTCCATCTCTGAGCTGTTTCATCTGTTTCTGAATCCGCCAAATGCTTTTGCCAGCCATTTTGCACGCTTCATATATAACTGCTTTGAATTTAGAAAAGAGCTAGCACTGCATATACCTAAATAACTGTATTACAGCATAATATTTACTCTCTGGCTCTTGGTAGGTAATTTACTTGTATTAGGACTCATATTACAAATTCTATATGCACTCATTCAAATTGCTTCCCTATATTCCACACCAATTTGGTTACAGATATGCCATTAGTGTTATATTATATCACAAGTCTAACTCTATCAGTGTTGTGCTACATGTATATGGTGTTCCATGCCATATGTATTTTGCTTTTTACTGACAGTACATGATATGTAGCTAATTGTCAATCATTTCAATTACTGGTACGTATCCCATTGGCAACATAATTTGCAATATACACAAAGCCCTATCTCAGTTTACATGTATGTTAAGTTGTTGTACCCGGCCCAAAATGGGCTAAATTGTATTGCACTGAATTGGTACAATAAAATTGAATTGAATTGAATTGGTCATTCATCAAAAGACCCAGTATGCTAGCATAGGATTTACTGCAGCGCCATCTGCACGGTCAAATAATTGTTTACTATGGACGTTTCTCGAATGAATTGCCTCTGTTTATGTCATGTTGCACCGATAAACTTTGTTGACTTGATAGAATGAACTAGAAATCCCAATACAGTATAAATAATGCGGGTCGCTCAGTTGTAGGCAGGAATTGAACACTGGTTTTCATATACGTTTAATGTATCGTGTTCTGGGAGATTCGAACGGCTTACATTGGGTGCATAACTGGACATTTGACATTACTTGGATTATATTCCTGTTGGCTGTGTTTGACCGCTGTATTATTCCTGTTGGCTGTGTTGGTCCGCTGTATTATCTGGGATTGAACTTACGAAAACTGGACCCCAGCTGAGCGTTATTGACGGAGGAAATACCGGGATTCCTGCACGTTACGAACTGTACGTTGATACGAACTTTGAGAGATACACTGGTATAACAGTCAACAGTAAGGTTTGTATTTGTTATTATTTGCTGTATTGAACTAACTTAGTTTGTATTGTATAAATACATCTTTGTACTCGACTTCACGAATCTTTCTGTTGCGTTTTTCTATTATCGTAGACGTAACACAATAATGACCCAAGGTCTTGGGGAGCTAGGGCAGTAGATGGAGATTTGTCTATCCGGTTTGCCTCGAACACAGAGTGGTACCCGTATCTCATGATTGATACTGGACGTGTCAACATTATGCACTCGATGCGAATCTACAACGGATTAGAATGTAAGTTGATATTTATCCCCATACAACGTTGTATCAGACGATAAAACCATCCAAATTTACAATCCCACCAAAAAGTTCACATTCTCTCAGGTGATATAATCTCACCGCACGGATCTCGCTTTATCATTCTTGTCATCACACAATCGACATGATTAGAGTGACAAAAGGTTTCTATGATACAGTTGATACATCCTATGTTAAAACAAAAAAAAACCTCTACTTTATTTAATTTTACCATATTCGTACCATGTATGGTCGCTCTGGCCATATCCTTCTGACACATTCGAGAGAGTGATGACAAAGGAACAATTTGATGCCCAATGTTAATTTTGTTCCTGCCCCACCCCGAAATATTGTGAAAACTATCCTGAAATATAACACAAGATTGGCAAAATACTTAGGTTTGGCGAGGGAAAATCACCAAGTCTACATCGTTTAAACCGTTGACAGCATCTCCGTCACATGAGACTATAGCTTGTATTTATATAACTTCATGTTGAGATTTTGGAGTTAAACATTCATTGCGAAAGTCGATTATGGATGAGACAATCTCCATGGTGTTCAAATGGACAGCTACAATCAAATCGTGACTGAAATGCCTACTATAGAAGGGACTTGGAAAATTATGTGAATAAAGAATGATGATCAGTGATAAATAGACCCAAATGAACACAACGCAGGACGCGCATTCGAATGAGTCTCGTCTATATACAAGCGTAGCAGAAGTACCATCAATGGGAACGAGGCTGTGGCATTGATAACGCAACAGGAACACCGCCCGGTGTATGGTATACATCGGAAGCGTGATGGGCACATTCATGGTGCACCTGAAAGACGGAGCATCTAAGTTCTATATATTCTCGATGTGCGACAACTCACAAGCCACAGTGCCTGTGAACGTTTCGTGTTCATTGAATTATTTTTGGAACTTAACCCTAATGGATTGTGTGTCAACTTTTTACTTCTCTCGGTGTCTTCGCGTTCATTCTCGCTTTACTCTATTGACCGAGTGTCCATAGGAGACTCTTGGCCTGTGATCTCGTATGGATCCCCAAATTATATTATGTAATGTATGTGCTTGATGAACTTCCCTTAAAGGATGTTCCTTCAAGGTGCTTCAACCACTTTCCACATTGCAACTTTGGGTGCCTTTATCCTATAAAACGTGAGTGATCCATGAGTTCAAAGGATATTCCACGCAGTGCATACCTACTGAAGAGAAGAAAAACGGGAGTTCTTATTGAGTTTGTCACATATCCTTTAGTTTTAGGAATTGATGCACAAACTATAAGATTGTTAGCTCTAAGAGATTTGATCATATTTCTGGCACGATTAAGAGATCCCAGTCTGCAAGGTAACTCTAACATTGTCTCTTCATAGTGATTATCCATCATATGCGCTCCATATGAGGTGGATATTAGTTTAGAATTGTTGAACCTGTTTTAAATAGAATTTAATTAATCTAATTAATTAATTAAATTAGTTTATTTAATTAGATTCTTTAATTTGATCTTTACCAGCTCTGGACAACATAACCGGGTTTGAAATAGAAGTCAGCAACACCAGTTCTTTTAGGAAATTCGACATGCTACATAGATAATCAGACGGACACATTGAAAGTTTACACCATCAACTGTAAGAGATCACTGTACGGCCGGTATGTCAGAATCATTGTACGAAGATATACAGCTCTCAGCATCCGTGAACTGAGGATATATCGTAAGTACTTTTTCCTGCAGTGTTACTCTGATACACAGCACACAATATCAACACAACTCTGATATATACATCTTTTAATCACAGACCTCACTTTTGCAATTAATGAATCAATCCATAATTATTTAGTGACGGCAAAAAGAAAATGATATTCTTGTACATGAAACTGTTCGTATATATACACTCTTAAAACTTAAGTGTTGAAATATCAATTTAAAGGTTTCCACAATGACCAAGTTTACAAGAGCAGTTACTGCTTGCACTCTAAAATGCTATATCAACGGTTTAAGGGGTAGGTTTCAAGCCTTTGTTATTGAGAGTGTACATGCATTGTATACAATGATCCGTAGCTTATTATGCACTATTGCTCGTTACATTTCAATTTATTAATTACAGAGTGATGCATTTGAAACTACAGCATATAAGTGTATTATACACAAAATATTCCAGAACAGAGATCTAAGGGAATACTGATACCTTGTAGCTGAAGCGATACCAGCATTTTCCCAAAATATATGACTGGACCTAGTAGGTAAATCAACATATGCATTTTGGAGTACATGACGGTAGATGTTGGCGCTCCATTGGGCTTGTTCTCTCCCACTCTAATATGATGCAGATAAAAGCATTTCAGTTTCAACATTGTGAAATACTACATTTTTGTTATTCCAGGATGTGAAAACTGTTGGTTTGGAGACCAATGTGATCTTCCTTGCAACTGCAATAACCCAAATGAACTTTGTGACAAAGTGTCAGGACACTGTCCTACCAGATGTTCTCCAGGCTTCACGAGAGAAGACTGTCGCCAAGGTATAAACAATCCCATACGTAGCCAGTTATTGTACCCAGATATAAACAATCTCACATGTAAAGACGTTTTACTACCAAGGTATAAACAATCCCACACTTATCAAGTATTAGTCTGAAATTTTAGTGTCATGGTACAAACAATCCCACACATTCGAAATTTTATTATCAAGATATAAACAATTCCACACATATGAAGTATTAGTATCAAGGTATAGACAATCTCACACATACGAAGTTTTAGTACCAATGTATAGACAATCCCACACGTACGAAATTTTAGTATAAAGAGATAGACAATCCCACAAGTATGAAATTTTAGTATCAAGATATAAACAATCCCACACGTCTGAAATTTTAGTACCTAGGTAGAAACAATCCCACACGTACTCAGTTTTATTCTCAAGTTATAAAAAAATCTCACACGTACGAAGTTTATTACCAAGGTACAAACAATCCCACACGTACGAAACAATCCAACACGCATGAAATTTTAGTTTCAATGTATAAACAATCCCACACATACGAAGTTGTAGTATCAATGTATAAACAATCCCACACGTACGAAGTTTTAGTACCAAGGTATAGACAATCCCACACGGACGAAGTTTTTGTACCAAGGTATAAACAATGCCACACGTACGAAATTTTAGTGTTAAGGTATAAACAATCTCACACGTACGAAGTTTTAGTACCGAGGTATAAACAATCCCACACGTACGAAGTTTTAGTATCAAGGTATAAACAATCTCACACGTACGAGTTTAGTATCAAGGTATAAACAATCTCACACGTACGAGTTTAGTATCAAGGTATAAACAATCTCACACGTACGAGTTTAGTATCAAGGTATAAACAATCTCACACGTACGAAGATTTAGTATTAAGGTATAAACAATCACACACGTACGAAGTTTTAGTATCAAGGTATAAACAATCACACACGTACGAAGTTTTAGTATCAAGGTATAAAACATCTCACACGTACGAAGTTTAGTACCAAGGTACAAACAATTCCACACGACAAAATGTTAGTGTAACGGTATAAACAATCCCACACCTACGAAGTTTTAGTATCAAGGTATACCAATCACACAAGTACGAATTTTGAGTACCAATGTATGGAGAATACGACATGTGGACAGTTTTTGTGCCAAAGTATAAACAATCCCACACGTAGGCATTGTGAATACCAAGGAATAATCAGTCCTTTTCAGAGACCGCTCTAATTGGCTATTTCAGGGGCATTTTCCCACTCATTGATTTGTGAAAAAACAGTATTGTGGATCCTGACATCGCAGGATCAACTTTTGTTTTAGTCCATTTCGTTGAATATCAAAATTTGTCAAATAATGGAGTGGGGGTAAGTTTTTATTCTAAATGAGCGATACATAAACATTGAAACTATATCAGCAATACGTGTTTTTCTCTGGACATAAGGGGCAGCTATAGGGTCAGCTATTTGTTTCTCTGGACATATGAGGGAGCTTTTGGGCCAATTGAAAGTATTTGTAACTGAAATATAGAGAACTAAGATAGAAAATGTAACTGAAAGCGAAAGTAAAGTTACAGCGAAAATTGCTGATCGCGAAATTCAGCTGGACACAAGCTATGGAATTAATTGGTTTTGTATGATATTCGTACATTCTGGTCAACATATAGAGCTGTAGCTTCCCCTGCTTAGACAAATATGCTCAGCATCATGGCTCAAAAATCTCACTCGGGTGTATTGGCAGATACATTGAGATTGCCAATCATATGTAGTACTATTCGAGAACTTGACATAATAAAATGCTGTAGATTCTCCGATTAGAGAAGAAACAATTGTGATTGATTATTTCGACCAATTCCGTATAGAATGTCCAGACAGATCATTTGGACAAGTCTGTAAACAAAGCTGCAAGTGTTTAAAGGTGGACGAGGTATGTGATAAAGTAAACGGAGAATGCCGATCAGGCTGTCCAGACAACAGAGATGGAGCCAATTGCCAAGGTACGTATGTAACACAGGAATTTTCAATGAAGTAAGCCTCGTCAATACTAAACCGTACTATCCAACGAATATGATTGAATATGATTATTCTGCGACAGATTTGAAAGATCATCATAAACATGCTTAGGCAAGGCCTTTTGGTAGGTTGCAATTTGTGCCATATAGTCGGCAGGTCATTTGTTTGAGGCCAAACAAATGACACTTAAAAGCGCGGCCGAGACACCAAGGCTACGTCTTATAATCATCCGTATTCTACTCTGTCAGATGCCGAGGGAGGCTCTCCTATGAAGTCATATGGTTGCTTTTTAATCGTCAAGCGTCGTCAATTTTCCCCAAATGTTACATATCTCACATCAGTTGAATATATTGATGTCACGGCTCATCGACACCTTCCTACATGTCCTATAAGCCCACCTCCTGTTATATCGAAGAACTACTCAATGAAATTATGGCGCTCATCTTTAAAATGAAATGAAAATAATAAGTCGCTTATTGTCTCAAAGACGAAAATATGTGGCGGTAATATTTGTGTTGAGTATCCCCATGCTTGTTGGCACGCCGTATATGCGTCGAAAACTTTGCATTCGCTAATGTACTCCGATTTGATATGACATATGCCACAGTGACCAACTTAAGATAGGAATATTTTTGTCTTACCTATCTTGTTTCAGATTGTGTGGTTGGACATTTCCAGCCGGGTTGTCAGAAATGCAGCTGTTTTGATTTATCAGAAATGTGTAATCGAACGACAGGGTTCTGTTTGTCTGGGTGCCCTGATGGAAAGACAGGACCGGGATGTCTGAAAGGTTATTTCACATCATTATGTCTAACAGTTCGTATTATTTGTTGAGAAAAAGAGGAAACTGATTTTCATCATTTTTTTTAGTCTAACTGCATGAATCTCAGCCACGAAGTGTCTACGTTCCTTTAACGTACACCACCACGGTACAAACTAAGAAACGAAAAGGGAACCTTAGAGATTTTCCAAGCATGGGGGATGTACTGTTTTTGAATATATGTCATTTTCTAAAATTACTTATTATTCGATTTCACAGTTTCTCTTTTGTCGTTTATCACAAAGATTGTTCTACTCGGGGGTACGGTCCAAACTGTCGACACACCTGTCACTGTTCATCGATAGCGGAATGCAAACCTGACCGTAACTACACATGTTCCTCTTGTGAATTTGGATACATTGGAACCAAATGCAATTTAAGTGAGTATTCTACATTGGTTCTTGAGGATTCGTTCGAGGTAATTTTGAAAGAAAATAGACTCCCGGTACATCAATAGGTGAACTTCGTATTCGTATAGCCAAAATTCGGCAAAGATCCTATTCGGCATTTCGTCATTACTTAGCAAGCACGAAAGTGCTCTTTATTCAAATTTGTAGATTATGCTCATCTATATCCGTCAATAGAACGTGTCTGTTTAGTCTCTCACAGTGATTACATGGCTCTATTGGAAGTATGAAGAATTAGGTAGGCTTAACTGTCAGCATTTTCATTTAGTAATGGAGCTGTGGTAAAGATATGAAACTTATTAGAGAACGTATACTCCGTCACATCTCTCCTAATCGAATGGCTTTTCAAATTGCATTATTGGAATTGATGACTTATAATTTAGTGTAAGACATATATTCGTCCATGTTATGTATATGGCAATATGTGATCCTAAAAGAAGGAAAATAAGGAAGAAGGACGAGCGTCAGATCCAACATTCTACAATCAGCCGGTCAAAAGGCAATGTTAGCCGCAATTTGAAGCAGGCATGGAATAAATATATGTACAAAAACAAGCAAGTTACTCACAAGACAGAGGTGGCAATCAATGATGACATTCTTACCATAAAATCTGTATCACTGATGAGAATTATTTCAAAGAAAGTGGATTTCCAAGTACAGGAATCATATCTGACATTCATTATTCAGTTGTCGTCCAATAAATAATTTCCGCGTCAATAATCAAGTCGCTTCCTAGAGTTTAATGTATTTCTGACACACTTTAATTGTGACGAAACATTGCCCCATATATGTGCCATCAGATTTCTATATTTATCTCAAAATTTCAGAAACTTGAAATACCAGACACCCTTATCCTAATATTCGGCTAAGTGACATGGCTCTGTCGAAATGGTCTGTTTTTGACGCATATTTAAATCGCCCCATAGTATTAAGTTAGATACGTATACGACACACGCAAAGTCCCTTCAAATATGGAGCACACATGTGTACAGTGTAATAAAAACAAAAACATATACTCTGTAGATATTTCGTTTCCGCTAACAGATGAATTAACATAGTTCATTTTAACTCACAGAAAACATTGCTATCGGTCAGAAAACAGAGCAAAGTTCTACTGCTACGGCTGGAGGAGCATATTTAGCAGTAGACCGGGAAAGACGTGGGTATCAGGCCCAGCTGTGTACTAAAACAGACCAACAAAAGTCAGGCTCCCCGTGGTGGAAAGTAGCTCTAGATATAGCTCACTGGGTTGACCAGATCTGGGTCTGGACCAGGGAGAATTGCTGTGAGTTTTTAATTGACCCTTTGAATTTAAATTTTAAAAATGATTTCACAATTTATATTTATTTCATTTTTCTGGAAGCGTTGTTTCGTTGATGGCATATATTTATGCACCTGATAGCATATATTATAGATTTGTTGCAATATACATTTTATTTTTGAAATTTACAAACGAGCTCTGATAATGTAAAAAAGTATCTCAGATAATTGGAGATAATATAGCGCATAATGTAATATTTGTTCAACTAATCTAACAGTTGGTACGTAGGATTTCACGTATTACAATTGATATTGCGTTTTTTAGGGACTAATGGAGAAGTTATAACTTTTAATGTAACTTGACGAGTGACTAGAAAATAAATATTTTATTTATTATGATGAATGAAAATTTAAATGTCTTCTCTCATCTTGTCATACCGGCAAAACCAGGTAAGGATCAGCTAGCTGGATTTAATATTTTCATCGGAAACCAGAGTGAGGGGGAAGATCTGCAACTATGCTACCATCACCCTAATACAATCCCCAAGACAACGACGACTGCACAGTGTAACAGTGCTCTCATGGGAGACGTGATATTGCTAAATAAATCCAGAAACGATGCCCTTATACTGTGCGAGGACGAGATTTATGGTAAGTTCAGAGCTGAAATGATGCCGCAATCACTTTCGTGAGCTGACCATGGACGTGAGCTGTCAAATTGTTACCATATACAATGTTGTGGTGTGTATACCACAGCTGCCACCTATGTCTGCAGTAGTATGCAAAGAAATAAGTTGCGCACTTGTCCCTGCTTTGAAACGCTTCACCGCAAATCAATGTCAGTAAGAGATTGTATCACTGCAGTAAATAATTTTCCATATATACGTTACCTGCTGCCACCTAAGTACTCACTAACTGAAGATGCTTTCTCGCTGTGTCGACAATGACGCTCGTGGCAGAATACATCTTCTGTCCTTGGAAGCATCAGATCGGGTACACAATATGTTCTTGTTGAATGACGTTCTCTTGGAGGCAGTCGAATATATTCCGAACTTTTCTAAGAAATGTTTTGACTGGCAAAATATAACCTTTCTTAGCGTCTTACTTTCTATCCTCAGAATGTTTGGACTTCTTCTTTGGTAAGAACTGTACGTTCACATGCAACTGCCGGGATCCGTATGATGTCTGTGATAGGTTTACAGGGTTTTGCGAGACAGGATGTAGTAATGGGTACACCGGAATTGGATGCCTGTCAGGTGACGTTACTTTGGGATTCAGTGAGATAACCTGATAAATAAGTTGCACGCACTGAAGTAATGTACACTGAATCATGGGAGCAGAATATAAAGGTTTTAAAACTGAACAACGAAAACTTACTTTCCCAGCTGGAGTTAATGTTCTTGAGTAAGAGTACATATATTGTGAATAAAAAGTTGAATACTTGAGCTGATAGACTATTGGACAAGTTCTTGGATAAAAGGTAATCCTATTCCCGAAATTCAATCCTATATCAATCCAGGTTTTGAACGGCTATTATTTGAAGAGGCCTGCGATTCTATCCGTATCCCAAACAGTCAACTTGTCTGATAATGTATATTCGTTTCGACTTTTCGCTCGAATATATATTTTTATTTTCACAGAGTGCCCCGATGGAAGATTTGGTTTTTCCTGCTTGCACTCCTGCCATTGCTTGAATTCTACAAAGTGTGACAAAGTAACCGGACGATGCCTGAACGGATTTTGCGCACCCGGTTTTATAGGAGAAAACTGCCAAGCTGGTATGAATTGCGAAGGCGTATGATTCGTTTCAATGGATTCATGCAATTTTAATCGATACACGAACATGTATATCTGTATTTACGTATATCTTTCAATGTGACTATGAAGTTATACCAGGTTTGCATTAAATACAGGATCTGCAGTTTTCCAGGACAAGAAAAATAAGGTGAACGCGTCAGATCCTACATTCAGTTGTTAGATCTTCTATATTCTGTCTGTCGCCCACAAAATATATTCGCGCGTCAATAACAGAAAGACCGTTAACGCTTGACGGATAGAACGCGCTTCATACAGGCATAACATTTATACAGGCGTTGAAATGTAAAACACATGGCGTTCAAAGGGCCCTGGTTAAAAGAATTAGACACAGGTGGCGGCCGTATTCTGTCATCAGTGTATGAAACGTATCACAGACTTTCGGAAGACATAGAATGCACTCACTTGGTGGAATAGCCTCGTTTGACAAGTGTTCTGCATGCAAATGCTACTTTGGAAGATTTTTATGCATTACAACCAGGTTACATTACAACCAGGTTAGCTATTTAAAAAGTGTACAATAGGCGTGAAAGTAAGTATGTTTACTTCAATAAAGGCATAGGTCCACTTACGTCCAGGTCCACTTTAGCTTCGTTCAAGTCCAGCAGGCACGGGGACTATATATCATTCGCAGCGCCGCTTATATATAGGGATCATCCGAAGAAAATAATCTATATATTCCATATATTTTAATGAGAAGGAACAAGCTTTTTAGAGCACATCTCGCAAAAATTCCAGACAAATCAATATACTCATAGATATGAGAATAGACCTGAATGCTGTCAGTATAACCGGTACAGGAATGCTGTCAGTATAACCGGTACATGAATGCTGTCAGTAATTAATATTAATATTTCGATGGTAAGTTTAATACCTCTATATTTGAAACATTTCAGACTGTCCCGATGGAACTTTTGGTTCAAGCTGTTCGTCCACCTGCAGTTGTAGGAACAAGACAGAGATCTGTAATACGGTCGATGGGAGATGTACCTCGGGCTGTGATGCTGGTTTACAGATACCGTCCTGTCAAGAAGGTATACAGGCCAGACTCCGTCATAGAATACATTATTTGGCAACAGGGTGGGGCCAGAAGGGGAGAGTTATACTTTTTCCATGTGGTAGTCTACCAACTACTTGTTTTCATCACATTTAATAGCAAAGTATGTTGATATAACCGCAAGTTCAAAATTACAAAATACATTGCTTTTGAATGAGTCATGCTATTCCAGAAGATTTACATGAAGAAATATTTTCTTGAACTTGAACGTAACAGTATCTGGCCTGGGGATTTAGGACCTGTCCAAACCTGTGGGGGGGGGGGGGGTCATTATTTTTCTCACCGCTTGATTCAGGGGGCTGAAACTTACCACACTTTTGTCATAGTATTGTAGTCTATTACTAGACATTGTGGGTGTTTCTGGAAGTTAACGCAACCTTGTTTACGTACCATTATGTGGGTCAATAACTTAAAGCTTTCTGGAACACTATTTTAAATTGTATCTAGGTCAAATGATGCGGTAACAATGTGTATTCTAGAAGCTCCTTGAATTGGTAGAATGATCTGGAATTGATCATAGAGTATAAATAGCGCTCAGTCAGTAATTCAGCAGGGAATTCAAACTGGCTTTTTATATGGGTCTGTTATATTGTGTTACTATCTGGATTTTACCTTTGCCTGTAACTACGGACTGCTGGATTATTTACTCCTGTGTATTAACTTTTGACTGCTGCATAATCTACGCTATTTGTTGATGGCTATCGGATATTGGACATTTACTGGGACTGTATACAATTGAGCAGTGTTGTATTACCGTTATACAGAAGAGTGATTTGTTCGCGTCACATAGGACTGTAGAGTGTACACCGGTATAGCATTGAACAGTAAGACTATATTTCACACATTCATTTGTTGTATTAATCTTATTAAAATTGTATAAGATTTTTGTATTGTAAATACATATTTGATTGTTAATCCTTGACCTAGCACGTCTTTGTGTTACACTCAGTTGACGTAACACTTTATTTACCCCTGGATCAAGCTATATTCGAAAATGTAAAATAATCCAAGATGAGGGGGATAATCTCCGAGGTATGAAACAGAAGGAAATTATTCGAAACGCGAACCATGGACAACTGTTATGTGATGTGCGGTTCGAAATACTCTTATTATATCGCAGAACTACTAAATGACTTTATGGCGCTCATCGTGATTTGAAATAAATAAATCCCAGAAAAATCATCCCTGACCACGTATTAATTCAAATACGAAAATACGCGCAGGTATTCAATCTTGTGATGAACGACAGGGAAGTAGAAACATTGAATATCATGGAATTTACCTTATTGACGCATAATGACGCTATTTCTTAAGTATCCGGTCCGATTGAATTGTTCAATTTTCATCTGACCCATATCATTTCTCTGTTAGCAATTTCAGAGCAACTAGACGTTGAGGGAATTCCAGTGACATACCTGGTGGCAGTACTACTATTGGTTATAATATCTGTGTCTTTGGCGATCGTGTCCGTCGTGTTTATATTGAAGTGGAGGAAATTATATCAGCTTGCTCTTCAAGCAGAAAAGGCTCGGTATGGCACACTTCAGGTGAATCTTCAATGATTATCAATGCTCTTATATGTGAAATAATGAAGACAAACAGTCAATGGTCAAAGAACATAAGCAGCGATATGAGCATATCATACAAGCGTCAGACTCGACATTCAGTAGTCAGCTGTCGTCCATGAAGATTTCCTTTCGTATTTTCCTTCGTACACTTCTATTGCTTGAAATTCCACCAGGTACAGTACAGGGCAGAAATAACTTAACTTTGAACGCGATTCCCTTGCATGCAAATCGCAGTTGCTATGAACCTGTTGCTATGATAGCAACGAAGATGACGCTCTGCTGTCGTAATCAAAACGCGCACACTTTTGTAACCACAAGTATTCGCTCGTGTTTTGATTCTACACTAGTCGTGTTATTTCTGCAATGTACTGTACGCATTTGCTGAATATTTACATCCATACATGATAATTTCTTGTAAAAATGCAGCGGTAATGAGTTATTATGCTAATGGGTTATTCATCCAGACGAATTTCTCTAGCATTTTCTGAAATATAACTCATCTCAGCTACGCATGATCATGTAGATATGTTAGATGTGATATACATTTCAGTTCCTGATTGACAGAAGGGTTCAATAGTTTCTGTGATTAGACCGTATCTTTAATCTATCAATGATTTGCATTTAATAAAGGACGAAGGCAAATGAGTGGGGTTGACATTTTGTTTCCACAATCCCACTCATTCTACTAACATCCAATATATAACATCGCCAAATAAAGAAATTGAATTCATGGAACGGAAATAAGTTGTTCCTACACGAACTGGCTTCGCCACTGTACTATAGGCTACTCCAAGTTACTCATCTCTATCTACTTGTAGAGGAGAGATGCTACCTATTCTGATATATTTGACCAGTTATATATGGAACTCACATCCTCACGAGACTATCTATGAGACATTGCCCACACAAACACGGTTACTCGCAACAATATGCTAGACGAGATGACAGATATTTAACAAAGTTCTAATCAGATATAATTTTGTATTTCAGCCCCAATCGCAGCAATCGGTTCCAGAGTATGAGGACATGAGATAAAACAGATGAGCTAAAGTCAGCGGCGAGTTAGAATTTGAATATTATTACAAGAAGCAGACTAGCCTAATGCATACTCGCTCCATCTTCTCTCGTATCTTGATGTCATATAGGATCAGACAGTATAGGAGAGAGGATTTTTATTTCAACCTTCTAGGCCGAGGAGGAGGCATCATAGGCCCTACCAAACTGTCTACCCTATCTTCCGAACGGCACAAACTTGAGAGCTGACACTCTGTGATTTTCCTTTTAACATGTTGGGGTCACTTGAGCCCATTTACATAACCCGCCGAGCAACGGATCATGGAATACTCAAATGGCGGCAATGTAAGATTCCCGAAAAGTGATGTTTTTTGTCATTTTCTTCAAAAGTCTTGATTTTTCTCGACGAAAAGGGGGCAAAAACAATTCTATTTTGCACCAGAGTATTATTCACTAATTTATCATGCAGTATTTGCGTAGAAACATTTTAAAACTCTGACCGATAAATCGATAAATGCCATTTCTGAAAATGATACTACTTTGACGCAATCAAAGCAACCATCTTGGATTCGGTCATCTTGGTTTCAGTCCCCTAGATGACGGAGTAAGTAAAATAATTGGGGGGGGAGATGGTCACTCCCCAGACCTGGACAGGTCTCAAAATTCCCAGGACAAGGTAGGGTTAACGTCAGTTTTATAATACAAAGAACGTTAGCGAAACAAACAAACCTTTGAGATAAAAATATAATAACAGAGAGTAGAGTTACATGTAAACATTACATCTGAATCTTGAATCTTTATTAAGCTCAAGGCCCCATGCGGTCATAAGAGCAAAGGACAATACATATATAGTGTGAGCACTCAAACTAGGGCGGAATGTATGACAAACTATAAATACACTTTTTTTTACACATACAGGGTGGAAATCAGTAAAAAATTATAATAATAATCAAAACAATTTTTATATATATGGCTAGGATATAGGAGTAGATTTATAAAATAAACTTTGTTATAATGATCAGATGATGGCACGACGACTAGCTATCATTAGTAAGCAAAGACTTAGTGGTATTCTTAAATTTGTCAGCAATAAGTTTGCAAAACTTTTCAAGATTTATAAACTTCTTCCCTATTAGTCATGTTAAATAGATCATCAAACATTAGTGTATTTGGTCTTCTATAGAAATAGGATGACAAAAGCGTATTTCGATCCCTGTCAAACATCGTACATTTGGAAAGACAGTGGAATTCCGAACAAATATCATTTGAATCACAAAAAGGATATAGTCTCGCATTACGAGGAATAATATAAAAAGCTCCAGTTACTACATGTAGACTGAAGTTAACTATTACACAAATACCAGTGTAGATATTACATTAAAAAAAAACAGTTGTAGACAGTAGTTTAATATTAGGTAAAACAATTGTAGACAGTAGTTACATATTTTGTAAAACAATCGTAGACTTGTTACATAAAAACAATTGTAGACTGTAGTTAAATATTACATAGAACAATTGTAGACAGTTGTTAAATATTACATAAAACAATTATAGACAGTTGTTAAATATTATATAAAACTATTGTAGACTTGTTACATATTACATAAAAACAACTGTAGACTTGTTACCTGTTACATATACGCAATTGTAGATTGTAGTTAGGTTTTACATAAAACAAATGTAGACTTAAAAGAAATAGACGAACTTCTGAGCTGCACTCAACGTGAACATATTTAATACACAAATTTTTGACTCTCACGCCGGAATCTGTTGAATTAATAAAATTGAATGTTTACGTGGAGAACAGCTCAGGAGTTTGTCTATTTCTATAATAAACGAACTCACGTATGAGTCTATAACATTATAATTGTAGACTTGTTACACATGCGAAGTGGGCTTGATATGATTTTAGTGTGTACCTTGACCCAAGACTGACCATTAGCTTTTCCGGGCTAGGTCACCTAATTACATCAGAAATCGGGCAGAAAGTAGGTCACATTGACCTTGACCCAATTAGGTCAGGTCACAATGGCATTGGCCTAATTAAGCGCATTACCATGATTTTAGGAGGCATAAGGACTTGTTTTTGCCAATTTCGAGATTTATAGGTCACCTAAGTAGGTCAAATTTTCATCAAAAGTCGGTCATCTCAGAATTTGCTGGTAACCGTCCCCTAATCCACGTTCATGTCAACGGTTCTCTTTATTTTCCCGGAGAAAGGACTCGGATGGACTGACTCACCCACTGACATTGTACGTTTAGTTGGATAGACATAAAAACAAGTGCAAACTGTAGTTACATATTACGTAAACATGAAACCAGCGAATGAGAGATATAGTGTAAAATAGCTGTCCTGTAATAGCTTTTGAAACATTTGAACTCACAATCCTCTTTTCTCTCAGGCAAATAGGTCCACAGTTTTGGCACAGAAGGTTGATAGTTGTGTCCATATCTTTAGATCTGGAAAGTGGTATATATAACTGGTTGCTTTTTTTCTTAACATATGCACTGTTTCCCGTCTGGAGAAACAGATCTACATGGATTGGGGGGATTTGTGATTGACTGCCTTGTACACCTCGATAAGATTCTTACGATAATCCGGAGTTTATAGATTTACCCTGTTTAATAGAGTAAACTATTGGTATGAAACTCTTAGTTTCCAGTACTGTATTCCCTCAAGTTTGGATATATTGGTTTTCCGCAGAAATGCCAAACTATCGAACAGTAACTCAAATGTGAAAGGATAAAACATTTAAGAATAGTTAGCCAAGCGTTGCAATACATTCTGAACAATAACCTTTCTACTTGGTTGTTTGTTATGGGACTCTAAATTCAATTTGTTCTCAACAAAAACACTGCCAATATTTTTTCATCAGTTTGACTGGGAATTTACCAGGATCGGGCTCCATACCATTATCACGAAACCAGTCTATCGATATGTCCGCCTCTGATGACAACATCGACAACACTTCGTCCTGGGTTCCACAGACAGTAACATCATCGGCATAGTTCGACGAATCGCTTCGTCTTATTTCAGTGAACAGATGAATGACAAAAAGTAAAAGTTCACTGTCCCAAAAAGGAGCCTTGGGGCACAGCTTTATATCCAGCCGCTTACACATCCACACAGTTTCACGCGTTGTTTCCTGTTTCCCAAGTATGACGCATGGAAAGAACTTGTTTAATGAACACCATGAGCTGTGTGTCAACTACTAATGACACAATTGTCGCAATTACGACAATTGTGTCATTAGCAGTTGTCAGGTCACAACGCAGCGGGCAACTATATCACTAAAAAAAAAGAAAAAAATGGTAGCGAGCATGTTGACTCTTATTGTCACAGCTGGAAACCAGTGATTATTTGAGGCTAAAATATATCACACATGATGTATGACTAAATCTTTGATATACTTGCAATAGCAACCGCTGACGAAACAATTGCGAATCTGCATGCAGAGTCGCCAGCTAATGTCGCAATTGAGACAATACCGGTTGATTCGGCATGCAGTGTCGCCTGCTAGTGATGCAATTACGACCTCACAACTGCAAATGACACAATTGTCCCAATTGCGACAATTGTGTCATCGCGGTTATTAGTTGGTGAGACAAGCCGTCTATCGCTTTGCTGACATCTGGGGCTCTATCCCTGATGAGATCCATCAAGATCGCACCAACGCACTTATTTTCGTCAAGTGCTCGTTTCCAGTCTTCCACAAGGAGCAGCAGCACACATCTATCTAAGCGGCGATTCTGGGATCTAGGGTCATCTCCGTGAAGGGGAGTAACTGCTGTGAAATTATTTTTCCAGAATTTTTAACCGATTAAAAAGTTCTTCATTAGGTTATGTCCCTTCTTATGTAAGGGTACATTGGTTGGATACAGAAGATAAGCCGTACGGAAAAGTAGAACCATAGGCTACAAAGACTTTGAGTCTACTTTGTGCTCACCGCTGGTTTTAGCACAATCGAGCCGGTCTTTCTGTTTCCGGTGAGGTGAGTGTGAAACTGAAACCACACTGGATGATATTATTATTATTTTGAATGCTACTATTGACAATTGTCATTTATATATGTCTCTTTGTATCTGGACCTGCGATATTGTTTACTGGCATAACCACTATATCATAATGAACGCGCAACTGGGATTGGTGGAATAAACATCGAAGTTTGCACTTCTACAGCCATCACGAAGCGGTATCTTCTCAATTAACTATCTCATTATGGAAAATTATCGACTATAAGGGTACGGAAAACTATTGCCAGAGACAAGGTGCTCAGGTTTTATACTCTGTCGAATTAGTTTTACCCTTCTATTTTATTCTTTCTATTTAATTTTCTTTGATTTCATTTTTATTTAATGTAACCGTTAGAAATAACTGTACAAATTATCTGCTTGATGAATTGTTGAAATTACGTCAATATGTGTACAACGTATGTATATAAATTACATGAGTGTCACCATCAGCACGTGCCTTTTTTGTAAAAAAAAATGTCTGATTATGTATAAATATCTGTGTATGGTTTGTCCAATATAATCTAATCAAATAAAATGAAACATAACAAATGCCATCTGTTTCAAACAACCAATATTCTTAATATATAATATGCGAAAATAAATTAATTTGAAGAGACATTTTTTGGAACAAACGAGGAACCCTTCCTGTGAAAACCTGACGAAAATACAGGCTATTCCGCACTACTGGATCATACAGCACAACTTGAACATATTTGTACAGTTCTGTACGCGCGGTATCGTGCATAATTTTAAATGAGGCACCAGATTCATCTCAACCATGTTTCTTCTTTCTCAGAATGCAAACTGAATATTGGCCTTTGGGTCACATGACTTGTTGTCGGTATGACAGCATCTTTCGCCACCACCTTTGTATGTTGCGTGTTATTCTGTCCAATATTCCTTGAAATAAACATTGAGTTCGTAAAAGCAGACGAAATACAATGATGAAGAAATCCAAGAAGGCTACTTCTTACTTTTCGTATGCAACCCAATAATTACCCCGGCAGGGACTTGTTGTGAAGCACTTCTTTAGTCGAAGATAACTGCTGGAGGAACTCTATGTTTGTTGAATAATGCAAAGTGAGACATTCATCTACCATGAAAATGACGTCTATCTCTCTGCTCTTTCACCAGTTTAGTCTCGTCTCCACAACATTAGCGCACTTGGCACTATTATTATGTCGATAATAATAGCGCCTAGTGGGCTAATGTTATGGTTTATCAACATCGACAATAAAGAAACTATCTTATCTTATCTTATCCACGACAACCTTTTTAGCAGGATAATTTACCTCAGAAACTGGAGAGCTAAAACATCGTGACGTTACAGGTTATCATATTGGGGTCATTTTGAGCCTATTTGCTTAACCTCACGAGCAGAGGACCATGGGTAAATTCAAAATGGCGGCCATGTGGGGTACCAGAAAAAGTGATGGTTTCGTCATATTTCTTCAAAAATCTTGCTTTTCTGTATAGAAAAATGGATAAAAATTATTATATTTCATATCAGATAATTATTTACTAATTTATCGTGCAGTTTTTGCGAAGAAAAAAACTAAAATAAAAAATTTCGAAGATTTGGACCAAAAAATCGTCCAAAAACTTCTTTTTGAAAATGACGTCACCGCGACGTCATCATGGCGGCCATCTTGTTTTTTCACATTTTCTTGTAGGGCTTGACCCAAAGATATAGTGTGGTAAGTTTCAGCCCTCTAGCCTTAGCGGTAGCGAAAATATTTAGAGGGGCACTTTCCGCCTCCCCCCTCCAGGCTGCGGTACACCCCAAATCGTCCAGGCCAGATAGGGTTAAGAGAATTTTTCGACATTAGATTTGATAAGCAAACATACATGTAACAGTAATGAACACACATTTGCAACGAAGGGGAGACTATTGTAGCGAGTGAAAACAGAACGCTGATGGGGGAGTTGTTCTCCGCAAATAGAATGGTACCTGGCAAACTATCCCGCCTTAAGCCTTATTCAGACTTCGTTAGGCTACTCTAATTAGCTACTACAACAAAATAAACCAGAGTGCACAGAGTTAGCAGGAATATGAAAGATACATTTAGTTTTATCTATAAAGCGGTATGTATCACACAGTGAAGCACAATGTACTCTATGTGTTATGCATGATGTTATATGCTCTCAAACTTGATGTCATATATCCTAAAGCGGTGATCTTATGTACCCTATTAACGGTGACGGACCAGTCTATTATGTTGCTATGCTGTTATGGTCGTAGAATTTCGCTAATGTAAACAGATAGAGAGAGAGAGAGAATTAAGGTTTAACTCGCTTTCAGCAATATTTCAGCTATATAGCGACGATCAAACAAAATTCTAAGTATTCAAGTTTCTAGCTCAGTAAACTAATGCGTTAAAACAGGTACAGACATTAAAATTTGTACAAACCGATCTGTCTCAAATAATATCAAATACAATCTTCTTTTACTCGGATAAAAAGATCTTCCATCGTAGCTACTCGATAAAAAGTATCCCTTACAATCTTAAAATCTATGCAGTCTGTGAGAATATGTTTCACCGTGAAATCTTCATGGCATGGGATACACCTTGGGACCGGCTATTTTTTGTAAATATTCGTGAATAAATCGTGTAGGGTCGATCCTATATCGTCCAAATCATGGACTGATCGAAACGTTTCTGGCTGTTCAGATGAGTATATCCTAAAGTTTTTTGAACTCGTGAAGTTTGTTATTATCCATAGAATCCCAAAAAGATTGAATGGCTTTCTTACATAAGCACAGATAGACGGTCTGAAATCGCTGTATGGTATCCCACCAGGATCAACCTCCTCATCAGGAGCCGCCTTAGCCATTTTATCAGCTTCAATATTGCCTTTGATGTCAACGTGACTAGGCACCCAACAAAACACAATATTTATTTGTTGATCAAATATAATGTCATATAATTGTAGAAATTTCAAGATGGTGGGATGAGTTGAATTTATATTTTTTTCCTCCTAGTGGACCCAATACCTTCTAAGGCCGATACTAAAGCGTTTGCCTCTGCAGTGAATATGGAACTTTTACCTAGTAGACGACAGGTTTTAGTTTTGAAGCTAAAGATAGTAGCACACGCTACTCTCTCGCCATCTTTAGAAGCATCTGTATAATAGCCTCATCTGTATTTCTCTCTCAGTAGACCAAATTATTGTGTATACACGAGCTGGCTCGTGTCTGCCTTTTTATATTTAGTCAGTGAAATATCTACTTTTGGCATGGCTAGCTACCATGGTGGAGTTGGCCAGAGCTTGTTAGGTAAAATTTGACTAACTTTAATACCAGCTGCTACAAGACGTGGTTTCATACGGATTCCAAGAGGTGGAATAATCGAGGGTTTTTGTGAATATAAATCTGCGTACTGTGGGTTGAAAACACAGTTATATGCAGGATTTGAGCGGTTCGAATGCAGTTTTGTGATATATTGCAGCGATAATTTAATTCTCCGAAGTTCTAAAGGAAATTCATCCGCTTCGACATACAAGCTTTCTTTGGGTGATGTTCTGAACGCACCGAGGCAAAGCCTTAGTCCTTGATGAAGAATAGGATCTAGCTTTGCCAAGTTTGATTTGCTTGCACCATTGTAAACAATAGAACCATAGTCGAGTTTGGAACGAACAAGTGATCGATATAAATGAAGGAGAGTTTGCTGATCTCCCCCCCCCCCTCTCACGTGGCACGCCGACATATAATTGAAGCTACTCTGCGATGAGTTCTACAAAATCATTAAGAAACAACAGTAACAAGTGTAAAAGTTCACCCATTGCTAGCCTGGTTATAATTCTTCAAGAAATATTGTGTTAATAATTCGACTATCCAGCAGTTAACAAAGAAGTTGGACAGACAGACAGACGGACAAATCAATCTATCTTCTCACAATATCGGGGGTGGAGTCTGTGGATGTCACCATATATTAGTTATAGTATATATGTATTCGTATATTGTCGGTCACACTTGTACGTTTTGGCCTACATTGGGCGTAATAGTACAATAAAGTTCATACATTATACCATGTTTGGATTACCAGGCCTAGCTCTATGTAATGGCGGTGAAGTATACCCTAGAATTGTTTGACAGAAACTGCCCATAACTCTCGGCCTTCAGACTAAATGACTCCTAGCTATACTGTCAGTGCAAGGAAGCGGTTGTAATTACTCAACCAATGTTTTCTGTAAATGTAAGGTACTAACATAAGCTTACAGGACTATTTACAGAACCCCACATTCAGTAGATACCCATCATCAAATTTGTATTTGCTTATCGTAGAAATAAATGTACAATTTATTGCACGCTGAGACTGGATAGTAGAACAATTCAATGCTGAAGACTTCCTTGACGTTCAGTAGATAGCCGTTGTCCGAATTACGTTTTCCTGTGATGCAAGCGTTTGAAAAATAAGACCGGAGATCCGACACTCATCGTCCAAATTGTTTTCTATCATTGTCACATGTATATATGACAGATAATATGTGAAGTTAGTGTGTGTCGCGTTCAGCAGTATCTCGGCCATATAGCGATGATATAGCTAACTACGATATGATTAGCTGGACATGTGCAACTCTCTATGTACAGCCATCATGCGAAGGAAATTAATCTTCCCCTAGTGGCAACATAGATGTTATAAAACTCATGCTGAAAAACAAACTCATGAAGTTAACGGAGAATGTATATTCTTGCTGAAGCTGTTTGTAGATCTAAGCATCAGATCCTACATTCAATAGTTGGTCATCGTCCAAATTGTGTTTTCCATTGTTATATGAATATTTTTGATAGCTAACATGAAGTTGATAGAGAAAAAACATGCATATCGAGGTTGTAGGCAGAATACACCTGATAACCAAATCTAAGCTTCAGATTCTGCATTCAATAATTGTCCATCGTTCAAATTGTGGTTTCCATTGTTTAAGATATATCTACGATAGACTATATGTAGTTAATAGAGAATGTACATGCTTGGTGAAAATCACAGATAAACCAAATATAAAATATGCAAGGAATAAGTTAAAAGCTGCAATACATGGTCAGTATAAATTAAAACCTCTTACATCGGATGGCAAAATCCGCAACAGCTTGGAACACCTTACTTCATTACAACTCCTTAGTTTAATTCATATCCCAGAGCGGGAAACACCGCCCTGAGGACAAACCTAAACAACACAATTGGTTACATAAACACATTACACCTACCAGAGAAAGCAATTTCTCTCTAATTCATTCTTATACCGAGAGAAATAATATTTACTGTGGAAAGACCTCGGGATACACTGGAACCACACCCATATTTGATTGGCGTAGACAGGTTCAGTGTCGTTATCACTGTGGAAAGAACTCAGTAGATACTGGAACCACACCCACATTTGATTGGCGTAGACAGGTTCAGTGTCGTTATTACTGTGGAAAGACCTCAGCAGACACTAGGACCACACTCACATTTGATGGGCGTAGATAGGTTCAATGTCGTTATCACTGTAGAAAGAACTCATTGGACACTGAAACCACACCCATATTTCATTGGTGTAGACAGGTTCAGTGTCGTTATCACTGTGGAAAGACCTCAGCAGACACTGGAACCACACTCATATTTCATTGGCGTAGACAGGGTGCACCGGAGATTGGGGAAGGTTCAATGTTGTAACTGAATTCCGGACGTGACGTTAGTGTTTAGGCCTACTTCATGCTGTCTCAAAAATGACCCCACATCCATCCCCGGTCGAACCCTTCCACCTATCTCTGCACACACATAGTCCAACCAGTGTCATATTCAACAAAAGATAAACAAAAAAATTCTCTATGTCCAAACCCGTATATGTCCTGATCGTTATTAGATAGTTCCTTGAGCGACCTTATATCGGAACAATCTGAAACAAAATCGGAAGGTCTCCGATAGGAAAACAGGGCTTTTAACGCCAATTGTGTTTAGACGTAGGATAATACATTTTTTCTGCGTGGCTTGATCGGTTGAAGTTTGTCAGAAAAAGTTGGATAGTGGATATATTAGATACATTCCCAACTGAAAAATGAGGGCTGTAATTTATATTTTTCGGGATTTTTCCAGATTAACATGGCAGACAGTAATCGAGATATACACTCAGAGAAGGAGGCAAACCCGGGAATGTCCCCTGAGGTAAGTGTCAGTAGTATACAGCAAGCATTAACTACATGTACATGTAGCTCATTGACCTGGCGTAAGAATCTGAATCTGAATTATAGTACCGGCAAAAACCGAAAAAAAGAGTGCGCTGTTTCAAAAAGGATGCCATCTCATTTGGAGGTCATGAGGTCACGTGATGGTCGAGTGCATAGGTCATGTATTCCTCCGCAGTGATGTGATCTGGCGGTGATGTGGTTTGCCTCCGCGGACAGAAAGTAGTCCCACGGGGAAAAATGCATTCCATGCATTGACCCTGAGATGTATATGTTTAGACATGTACTGACCTTCAACATCTGGGACCTTTACAACATCCGGATGTCGTCATGCATGACATCACTTCCGGTCTGCATGAATCGGACGTGACCTGGGTATGACTGTATGGAATGTATGTACTGAATTGTATCTGGGGTTTTTTCCATCATGCGGAGGTCACGTGATCAGGAATGCATGTACTGACATGTATGCCGTCCATTCATTTGAGTCGGGGACTTGGGGTCCCTACGGAAGGATTTTGCAAGTCATGGATGGGTGTATGTAAGATGAGGATTTGTCTCCAAAATATAAAAAGCGGAACACGGACTTTACCCCTACAATAGAGGAAAACCCCTATCAACCCTATCCCAAAGGGCTAATGTCAGTCCTCGGGCTTACCGGGTTCTGCCTGGAGTGGGTGTATGTAAAATTCGGATTTGTCTCGAAAATATAAAAAGCAGAACATGGACTTTACCTCTACACTAGGGAAAACCCCTACCAACCCTATCCCAAAGGGCTAATATCAGACCCTGGCTTATCGGGGCCTGCTGAGAGTGTGGGGGAGTGGGTGTATGTAAAATTAGGATTTGTCCCGAAAATATAGAAGGCAAACACGGACTTTACCCCTACACTAGGGGAAAACCCCTATCAACCTGGTCTAAAAGGGCTAATATCAGTCCCTGGCTGATCGGTGCCTGCTGAGAGAGGTAGGGTGGGTGAGTGCATGTAAATTGAGGTTTTGTCCCGAAAATATAAAAAGCGGAACACTGACTTTACCCAGAAATAGGGGAAAACTCCTATCAACCACGTCTAGTGGGGCTTATCGGAGCCTGCTGACAGAGGTAGGATGGGAAGTGGGTGCATGTAAATTGAGGATTTGTCCCAAAAATATAAAAAAAGCGGAACACGGACTTTACCGTTACAATAGGGGAAAACACCTATCAACCTTGTCCAAAAGGGCTAATATCGGCCCCTGGCTTATCGGGGCCTGCTGAGAGAGGTAGGATGGGGGAGTGGGTGCATGTAAATTGAGGATTTGTCCCGAAAATATAAAAAGCGGAACACTGAATTTACCCCTAAAATAGGGGAAAACTCATATCAACCACATCTAGTGGGGCTTATCGGAGCCTGCCGACAGAGGTCATGGAGGTAGGATTGGAAATGGGTGCATGTAAATTCCAGATTTGCCCCGAAAATATAAAAAACGGAACACGGACTTTACCCCTACAATAGGGGAAAACTCCTATCAATCACGTCTAGTGGGGCATATCGGAGCCTGCCCACAGAGGTAGGATGGGGGAGTGGGTGTATGTAAATTTAGAATTTCCCCCGAAAATATAAAAAGCGGAACACAGACTTTACCCCTAAAATAGGGAAACCCCTATCAACCAGGTCTGGAGGGTCATGTATAGACCGAAGAGAGAACAACAACAACAACACCAACAAGTGTTCATATAGTTTATTATCCCCTCCTGTACATCATACCCACGATGGAGGAGCCGCGTTGGAAATGTTTACAATACAAGTAGGCTCTTGTCCAATCAGAAGCCCCCATTTGGCGCTGCATCTGTCATATTCGTTCTTGCCCATTAGATTTATTCTCGGCTGCTCTTATCCAATCAAAAAAACATGTACTCTGTTCATGTCCATGTATACATACTCTGTCCATGTACATACACTCTGTCCATGTCGCTATATAGCTGAAATATTGCGGAATGCGACGTTAAACCTTAATTCTCTCTCTTCATGTATATGCACTCTATCCATGTACATGTTGCCTGTCCCTGTCCATGTAGCCTGTCCATGTGCATGTACCATCACCAATCCATATTATACCAAATCTGTACCATATTTGTCCTCTGTTATACCATATATGTTCTGCCCACTCTTTTGCTGACTGCGTAACTTGATATCAAGGTCAAAGGTCAAAGTCATTATGACCCCAACATCAGGAAAATTCAGCAAGTGTGTGTTAACTAGAGGATACCCAAGGAGACGACATGTCACGTACCAAAATTGAGGTCAAGTTCAATGGTCAAGGTCACTGTGACACCAAAATCATAAATCATTAAAAAATGTGTGTGTAAGAGAATACATTAGGGGAAACGATGTGTTGCCCGGGCGTATACTAAATCCAATCTGCTGTTACTGAGGGCATATGTGTTGATGTTGAAGGGTACATCCGTAAGTGAGGCGGGCTTGGAGAGTAGTCGACCCAGATCGGCGGGATCAGAAATAGCACGTCTAGCTGGAGTTTCATCTCCAGCTTATTACCCAGGTGGCCCGGGAACCAGCGTGGAGTTACTCTCGTGTGAAGGTAAGTGACTACCAACTTATTGCTTAAATTCGATACTCCGCGATTGGTTTTATAACTTTTGTCCGGCACTTCCGGTAGATGGCTGTATCCAGAATATTTCAGTCATGTCAGTAGAGCAACATTTTTGCTAGAAGTTTGCATTTCAAAAAGATCACGATCTCATATACAAAAGGTAATGCAGCCCTATTTTCTCACTTTTGTACTCAAATGCAACTTACATGTTTCCATCACATGATGTTAGTGTATACTTTCTTGGTCCACTCACACCTCACAAACATATATTTGACCAGGTGCAGATCAACCTTTCCGGATGCCATCAGAGGTTCATCAGTCCGGAATTGTTTATCAAGTGAACATAAAGGACTCGACTAACATCCATGTGGGAAGCAAATACTACTACAGGAGTACAACAGAAGAGGAGGGTAGGTCCAGTTTTCACCAACTGTTAAAATGTGGTCTCTGAGATCGTCATCATGGGGTAGATCCCCATTTGGCAACTGCGATATGTTACTAATGGAAAACGTGATGATTTATCCTGTATTTATATTTATTATCAATGCAGCCGTTTTGAGCCAATAGAACACGAGTAGTATACGAAGGCGACCTTCTGTTGCACTGTGTGGCTGTTTGGCGTGCAGGTCATGTGTTGGCCCTTGACCTTGGATTTTGAGGCTGACCTTGAACATTTTTTACTTTGTCGATTGAGCCAGGTACATGCTGGTTACGATAGCGGATTTGATATCATCAGTGGTATGTACACCGCCTTCATAGCTCAGATTTTAAGGTTGTGGGGGTATTGTTATCGGTGAGGGGAGTAAAGGAGGTGGAGACACGAGAAGGTGACGTGTTGAACTTTGACCATGGATAATGGATTGAAGTTGGACTGTTCTGTACAGTGACCACCAGTGATCCTAATATACATGGACGTGGTATACTGTATTCACAGTACAGTGGACATGGTGGACAGTTCTGTACAATAACCACCACTGATAATACCACATACGAACATGGTAAACTGTGTTAGACAGTTCTGTACAGAGACCACCAGTGATCATATCATAGATTTACATGGTGTACTGTATTCACAGTATCGTGGACATTGTTGCATGTTCCGTACAATAACCACCAGTGATCATACTATAAGGGAGCTTCTTGAAATTAGGGTATGCCAGGAACTGGCATAAGGCATTCCATACAGTGAGGCATGGTGTGCCGAGTTGGAACTCTTAGAAACTCCATGGCATACGTTTTGGAACTCGGCAAACACAGGATGGCTTATGCCTTACCATGCAATTGTATGAGGGGAATGGCATACGCTATTCCAGTTGGAACTCTAATTCATCCAAATCAGAAGGCTATGCTGGGCATGGTGTATCCTATTTATATAACCGGCATATGCCATTCCTATCGAGGAACCCATGCCCTAATTACAAGAATCTCCCTGGCGAGGGCCAAAGTACAGTGGACATTCCTCTGTAATGACCACCAGTTATCATGTCATAAATAGACCAGATATACTGTATTCAGGTATGGCACACTGTCCTGTCCAGTGACCATCAGTGGTCATACATGTACCATACAAGGGTTTGCTATACTTTATCCTCAATACCGTGGGCAGGGCTGTACAATGACCAACAGTGATCACACAATACATAGACCAGGTATGTTGTATTCACAGTACAGTGGACATGGTGGACAGTTCTGTACAATGACCAACATTGATCACACAATACATGGACTTGATATACTGTATTCACAGTACAGTGGACATGATGGACAGTTCTGTACAATGACCAACATTGATCACACAATACATGGACTTGATATACTGTATTCACAGTACAGTGGACATGGTGGACAGTTCTGTACAATGACCAACATTGATCACACAATACATGGACTTGAAATACTGTATTCACATTACAGTGGACATGGTGGACACTTCTGTACAATGACCAACATTGATCATACCATACATGGACTTGATATACTGTATTCACAGTACAGTGGGCATGGTGGACAGTTCTGTACAATGACCAACATTGATCATACCATACATGGACTTGATATACTGTATTCACAGTACAGTGGACATGGTGGACACTTCTGTACAATGACCAACATTGATCACACAATACATGGACTTGATATACTGTATTCACATTACAGTGGACATGGTGGACACTTCTGTACAATGACCAACATTGATCATACCATACATGGACTTGATATACTGTATTCACAGTACAGTGGACATGGTGGACAGTTCTGTACAATGACCACCAGCGATCATACTAAACAATGTTGTGGTTTACTGTATTCACAGTATAGTGGACATGGTGGACAGTTCTGTACAATGACCACCATTGATCATACTAAACAATGTTGTGGTTTACTGTATTCACAGTACAGTGAACATGGTGGACAGTTCTGTACAATGACCACCAGTCATCATACAAAACAATGTTGTTGTTTACTGTATACACAGTACAGTGGACATGGTGGACAGTTCTGTACAATGACCACCAGTGATCATACTAAACAATGTTGTGGTTTACTGTATTCACAGTACAGTGAACATGGTGGACAGTTCTGTACAATGACCAACAGTGATCATACGAAACAATGATGTGGTTTACTGTATTCACAGTATAGTGGACATGGTGGACAGTTCTGTACAATGACCACCAGCGATCATACTAAACAATGTCGTGGTTTACTGTATACACAGTATAGTGGACATGGTGGACAGTTCTGTACAATGACCACCAGTGATCATACTAAACAATGTTGTGGTTTACTGTATTCACAGTACAGTGAACATGGTGGACAGTTCTGTACAATGACCAACAGTGATCATACGAAACAATGATGTGGTTTACTGTATTCACAGTATAGTGGACATGGTGGACAGTCTGTACAATGACCACCAGCGATCATACTAAACAATGTCGTGGTTTACTGTATACACAGTATAGTGGACATGGTGGACAGTTCTGTACAATGACCACCAGCGATCATACTAAACAATGTCGTGGTTTACTGTATACACAGTATAGTGGACATGGTGGACAGTTCTGTACAATGACCACCAGTGATCATACTAAACAATGTTGTGGTTTACTGTATTCACAGTACAGTGAACATGGTGGACAGTTCTGTACAATGACCACCAGTGATCATACGAAACAATGATGTGGTTCACAGTACATGGTGGACAGTTCTGTGACCACCAGCGATCATACTAAACAATGTCGTGGTTTACTGTATACACAGTATAGTGGACATGGTGGACAGTTCTGTACAATGACCACCAGCGATCATACTAAACAATGTCGTGGTTTACTGTATACACAGTATAGTGGACATGGTGGACAGTTCTGTACAATGACCACCAGCGATCATACTAAACAATGTTGTGGTTTACTGTATACACAGTATAGTGGACATGGTGGACAGTTCTGTACAATGACCACCAGTGATCATACTAAACAATGTCGTGGTTTACTGTATACACAGTATAGTGGACATGGTGGACAGTTCTGTACAATGACCACCAGCGATCATACAAAACAATGTTGTGTTTACTGTATACACAGTATAGTGGACATGGTGGACAGTTCTGTACAATGACCACCAGTGATCATACTAAACAATGTTGTGGTTTACTGTATACACAGTATAGTGGACATGGTGGACAGTTCTGTACAATGACCACCAGCGATCATACTAAACAATGTCATGGTTTACTGTATACACAGTATAGTGGACATGGTGGACAGTTCTGTACAATGACCACCAGTGATCATACTAAACAATGTCGTGGTTTACTGTATACACAGTATAGTGGACATGGTGGACAGTTCTGTACAATGACCACCAGCGATCATACTAAACAATGTTGTGGTTTACTGTATACACAGTATAGTGGACATGGTGGACAGTTCTGTACAATGACCACCAGTCATCACACTAAACAATGTTGTGGTTTACTGTATTCACAGTATAGTGGACATGGTGGACAGTTCTGTACAATGACCACCAGTGATCATACTAAACAATGTCGTGGTTTACTGTATACACAGTATAGTGGACATGGTGGACAGTTCTGTACAATGACCACCAGCGATCATACTAAACAATGTTGTGGTTTACTGTATACACAGTATAGTGGACATGGTGGACAGTTCTGTACAATGACCACCAGTCATCACACTAAACAATGTTGTGGTTTACTGTATTCACAGTATAGTGGACATGGTGGACAGTTCTGTACAATGACCACCAGTGATCATACTAAACAATGTCGTGGTTTACTGTATACACAGTATAGTGGACATGGTGGACAGTTCTGTACAATGACCACCAGTGATCATACTAAACAATGTTGTGGTTTACTGTATACACAGTATAGTGGACATGGTGGACAGTTCTGTACAATGACCACCAGCGATCATACTAAACAATGTTGTGGTTTACTGTATACACAGTATAGTGGACATGGTGGACAGTTCTGTACAATGACCACCAGCGATCATACTAAACAATGTCGTGGTTTACTGTATACACAGTATAGTGGACATGGTGGACAGTTCTGTACAATGACCACCAGCGATCATACTAAACAATGTTGTGGTTTACTGTATACACAGTATAGTGGACATGGTGGACAGTTCTGTACAATGACCACCAGCGATCATACTAAACAATGTCGTGGTTTACTGTATACACAGTATAGTGGACATGGTGGACAGTTCTGTACAATGACCACCAGCGATCATACTAAACAATGTTGTGGTTTACTGTATTCACTGTATAGTGGACATGATGATTCATCTGCGCAGTACCATTGGAAGTCCTTATGCCAGTTCCTTGCATACTCCCAATTTCAAGAATCTCTCTTATATTCCATGTCGGCATTCATTCAGATTTCTCCTCCATTGTTTCCATGCCAGTAAAGTTTGTTTCTGTAGATGACTCGAGACTTTCTCCAGCTTAATGATCTCAAAGTAAATGCATAGAGGAAAAGCAAATACATAAGCGATCAAGAAACTAGTCGTCTCCTGGTTCATATCTCTGCATCAAGGTCAACATTCTGGCATAATTCTGGATCGATCTGTGTCTGAAAGAAAGAAGATGTGGGGATACTAGTATTATACATTGATGTGTTCACTTCTATGTTTTGACAGATCCATTACAAGAGTCAGAGCCTGTCAGAAAAGTCAGAAAAGTCAGATGTGAGTATCTTATACAAATATTTTTTTCAAGAAAAGATTAGGGAGTTTCTTGAAATGAGGGCACCAGGGGCCGATTTCTCGAAAGTCAACTTAAGTGCAAAAATGGTACTTAAGTCCGTAAATTGACTTAAGTGAGCGATAAATGACTTAAGTGCATTCCCCGAAACTTTTCTTAGCAAATAAATTGCTTCAAATTTGCTTAACTTTAAGTCTGGTCAGAGGTGACTTAAGTGTATTTTAAAATGCTTAAGTACCAAAAAAAATAATTCAAGATGGCCGTCATAATGCTCGTTTCAGTGGATAAAAAATGCAAAATATCCAATAGAAGGTGAAATTTACGCAAATCGTTGAAGGTGATACAAAAGTGAGTCGAAAATCAATCACATACAACTCGATTTTAATGAGAAAACGTATTGAAATTTGTTTGAAATGGCGTTTTGGTGTATCTGAATGGCAAGGAGCACCTCTCTCTGAATGCTGATTGATCAGGTATGGTATATTGATCAGGTAGGCCCTAAAGGCCCATTCTCACGGTGCGATTTGTAGTAACAACTTGTAGCATACAACTTAGTTGCATCGTGGGAACACTCGTACGATTTTAGTCGCATGCTACAAGTCGTATGAAATAGAACCGGTCTTATTTCATGCGATTAGTTGCATGCTACAAATCGGGGGATTCCCCCGCCGAGTTGTTACTACAAATCACATCGTGAGAATGGGCCTTAAGCGTATTGACAGTTATGTGTTTGATTCAGTTGTTGACGATGTTTTCTCTCACACTCTGTCATCATGCATGCGAACTGCTGACGCTTGTGTGATTCAATTTGATGTACATGTATGTTCCGAGATTGACAGCGTTAATTACATATGATAATCAGTGTATTATGAAGATAAGATCGCTCATGAATCGATTTGCATGTTAGCTACAGGTTACTTGTTGAGATATTTGAGACATTTTCGGAATTTGGGAGAAAAACTAACCGTTTGACGCAGTTAACCAGTCGATTCCCGCACTCGGCGATCAACAAACACGAGCACCTCCTACAAGTAAGCAGGTCGCACGAATCACCTTCCTTCACGAGGGTTCATATGGGGGCGTTCTCCAGCCGCACTTTTCTTTCAGACCTTAATGTCTCCAATCCATGTACCGTATTGAATTACTCAATTGATAATTTTGTATGAACAATATATATAGTTCAGAACATTTTTTTGCTGGTATTAGTCTCTGAATCTCCAAACATTTGTTTTTTGAGGCAAATAAATATTTAATTATTATACTTACAAAAATGAATTAATATCTTCACAGAACAAAATAATTGATCAAGTTACAGTTTACAAGAGAATTTATTTAAAATAAAAACATTAGAGATGTTAGAGGTGTAGATATACATACAGAAAAGTATGTTTGCCTCGACTTCTAGGTTTTAATATAAAACATATTTCAATACTTCAATAATAAAAAAATATATAAATACCTTTTAATGTACATTTTGATTCCAACTTACTGACTGAACCAGAGATATTCCTTTCTCACACATGTACAATGCATTCCTCTCCAGCAATCAATAATGACATTTTTCAGCCTTATTTGCACGAGTCAAAACTTGATAAAATAATCTTATAAGATACATTTTGTAGGTTGATTCCATGCTTTCTTGTTTCTGTATAATTGTTCGGGAGACAGGTAAGAAAATAGTCTTGTATACTGTGTTAAGAAAATAATCCTGTTACTTCACTCAAACATTTTTTGCACAGAAGATTATCTTGAAAATAACCTCAGTTTGACAAAAGTAATTAAGAAAATAGCTCAAAACAATATAAATTTCATTACTTTTCTTAAAAACAACATTTTGGGGTGTTTTATATAAAATTGTTAGAATCATTTGTCATTTTTTATGTGGGACAGTTGTATGTAACCATCAACAGTGCTATATACAACAAGGGTTATGTGTAACCCGGCAGCTCGCCTTTTGGGTATTCAATAACACAGCTTCACATAAAGATCGAGCCCTTCAGGTTGCACATCACTGGCAATGACAATACATATTGCAATAAAAATTTGACTTCTTCGTCAGTGATGCTGAAGTTGGATTGAAACATGAACTATATTATAAAACTTGAAATAAAGATTACCTTTTTTTTCCAAAAGTAAGCTTATACATGTCATTATGAATACATGTACAATTGAAATTTTGTCTGAGATGTGGGTGTGAAATGCCTGGACAAATATGGTTCGTGCAAAAGCTTGAGGTTAAATCATGATGAGGAATGGGATTCGATACCAAAATTGAAGGAAATGGTGTTCTTCATTAAAGGCGACACAAAATTCCAAACCACCAGGGGTTAATATTTAATATTGTACTTCTGAAATGAAATAATGTCATTAAACTATTAGTACCGTAATTACTATAAAGGAATATATTGTAGTTGATTTGACGTGTTTGTGTATATGTAACAGGTCAGTGTAAGAACGTATTGTTGAGGCTTTTGTTGAGGCTTTTGTGCAGCTGAAACGGGTCACGTCTAGACGCATTGTTGAGCTCAGACAGGCTATTGTAGGCTCTGTCTTGTGCGTAATTCTTACACCAAGTACATGTATATTAAACCTACAATGTACACTGCATCTCCTACATAATAGGTTAGTATCACATATAAGAGATATATGCAGCTTCGCAAAAAGATCGAGCCCTTAAGGATGGCACATCATTTAAAATAATAAATTTATTAAGAAATATGATTTCTATATTTAGTGATATTGAGGTAGGATTGAAGGAGGAACTATATTATATAACTACCAATAAAGATTACATTTTTTCCAAAAGTAAGCATACACATCCCATTGCATAGATCTGATGTATACATGTAGTTAGGAACAATACATTGTAGGTGTGCAATTTTGAGCACGTTCTTGGTGTAACTTTGTGTGATGATATGTGAACAAACAAAGCTAATAACAGTGCAATAGTAGGACTAAATCTATCATTTCCAACAGGCAATGGGATACTTGCACTGTGGTAAACATTAAACATTTATAAATAATGTTAGTGTTTGTTACCAAATCAAACCTGTTATCACTTAAATGCCAATATCCTCCATTTGGAGATCTCCTGCAAACAAAATTATCTCCCTTGATCGCTGCGTCGATCGTCCGCCAGGTGGCGTGCACTCCGCGCATGTCCATCACTCTTTTTCCCATGTTGAGCAAGACCTGTTTTGAGTCAAGGCCGAGCAAAGAGGGGAGGATGGGTTGGGCAAATCAACGTTGATAACAGGTTTGATTTGGTAACAAACACTAACATTATTTATAAATGTTTAATGTTTGTGTCCCAAATCTTCACCTGTTATCACTTAAATGCCAGACTCCCAACGGAGGAGGTTGGGTAGCCGGCCTTGTGACTTGCTTTTGGATTAAGCGGAGCACGCCTTGTTCTGATTTTGTAAATCTAATATGCTTAATAATATCCTGATAATTCCCATGTCGTATAGAAGCGTAGGGAGCTCAAGGTATTACAAGTAATGCGGCGAGAGGTGGACTCTGTTCCATCGTTTGCTCGCATACTTGGCTAGATAATCAGATGCCATCGTGATGCCTTGAAGTCCCTCCGTCTCTGGCATGGTATGTCTTCTATACTTACCGAATTGTCGGGATCTTGCTTGCTTGAGCGGCGCCCCCCCCTTTTTTTCTTGATGGAATTAGTGGACTACATGCTGGGCTACTGCTAACGGGCCCAACGTAGTCACCCTGTCTGTTTGTACAGACATGTCCCTAAGATAATAGTCAGCGAAGGTAGAGTTTACAGTCCATGCACAGGCTTGGACGATCTCGTCCAGTGACAAGTTTTTCCAGAGCGGCCAGGACGTAGCGATAGCTCTAATCTCATGAGATGATGTCTTCGACAGTAGGAGAGGAGTATCGATGGCGAGTTGGTATGTCCAGTGTATCGTCTTCCTTAACCAAGATGCAATTGTATTCTTTGTAATGTCCGCGGATGCTCCCGGATGTAATGATAGAAATAGGAGACGTCTAGATCCTCTAGTAGAGTCTGTTCTCTGTAGATAGTATCGTAGGGCTCTAACTGGGCATAATACTCTGTCGTTCTCCAGTGGGCCCACGAAGTCTGTAAGTGCTGGAATCTGATATAGTCTTTGAGCACAAGGTCCCTGACGTGTTGATTCATTCTTGGCGATGAATTCCGGGATCGGACGGAAGGATATAGTTTTCCAACCAGTGGTCCATGCCAGGGAACTGCGTTCTAGTGCGTGAAGCTCGGAGACTCTAGTGGCCAGAGCGAATGCTGTTAAGAAGACTGTCTTGTAAGACAGTGCCTTGATCGTGGCCGACTGTAACGGTTCAAATGGTGGGCGTAGAAACGCACTCAGTACAACTCCCAGGTCCCATTTCGGTAGTAGTTGTCTTGTCCGGCGGGACTGTAAGGCGAAGGACTGGAGCAGAGCCGTAACGTTGATATCATGTCCAATATCAATTCCTGAAGTTAGTCTTATGATTCGGGATAGTGCAGAACGGTATCCTTCTATGGTGCTTAACTTGAATTCCTTGTCCCGATGCAGGTGCAATAGGAAATCAGCTATCACTGGAACAGAGGCAGTGTAGGGATCGATGTCTCTGGTCCCACACCAGGTATGGAAGTAAGCCCACTTGGCCTGGTAAAGTCTAGAGGTGGATGGTCTGTTTGCTGTCGCCATCGCCTCTGTAACTGGTCTTGAAAATCCCTGGTTTGCAAGGGAATCCCTGATAATCTGCAGGCGTGAAGGTTGAGCCACTGTGGATCGTGGTGTAGGATACCCTGCCGTTGGTCTAGTAGTCGGTGCCACGGAGGTAGCTGACGAGGGAAGTCTGTTAGTAGCTTGACTAGTGATGGGAACCATGGGAGATTCGGCCACCATGGTACTACGAGGATGATGATACTGCTGTGCTCTGTAATCTTGTTCAAGACTGCCTGAATAAGCGCTATCGGTGGAAATGCGTAGGCGATCAGGTTGTCCCAACTGATTGACATGGCGTCGACTGCCCAGGCTAGCGGGTCGAGCATCGGGCTGACGAAGATTGGTAGCTGAGTATTGTCCCTTGTTGCGAACAGGTCTACTAGGGGCTGTTCCCAAATCGATGACACTTGACGAAATGCCTCTGTGTGGAGATGCCACTCCGTTTGTAGAACTTTGTCCGGGCGTGAAAGACTGTCTGCAATGACGTTCAGGTGACCGGGTACATGTCGTGCTCGGATCCGGCACCGATGAGTCTGTGCCCAAGTGAAAAGAGACCATGTCTCCTGGAACATCAGTCGGGACTTCGTCCCCCCCAGCTTGTTGATGTAGCTCACTACTGTCGTGTTGTCTGATGCGATCATCAAGGAGCTGTCGAACAGTTGAGGGCTCCAGTGCTGGACTGCCATGTTCACTGCTGCCATCTCCAGAACATTGATGTGTAGAAATTTCTGTTGTAGAGACCACCTGCCGGCTATCTTTAACTCTCCCAGATGGGCTCCCCAGCCCGTGAGTGATGCGTCGGAGAATAGATTCTTGTTCGATGGTGACCAGCGGAGTGGAATCCCGAACATGACGTTCTCCCTGGACTGCCACCATTTCAGGAACTGATGGAGGTGCTGAGGAACTGGTACTAGGGGGTTGATGGCCGAGGCTCGTAGATACGGCTGCAGGTGGAACTGTAACGGTCGCAGCTGAAGTCGTCCGTACTGTGTCAGATCCTGAGTTGATGTCAGCAATCCCAGTAGACTTTGCCAAAGACGTAAGGGTTGTGATTGGAAAGATAAAAATCTTTGGATGATAGACTGTATCTTTATCCACCGTTCTTCCGGGGGCAGGATGATCTGACTCTGTGTGTCGAATACTGCTCCGATGTATTGTCGTCTCTGAGCAGGTTCTAGTTCCGACTTTGTTGGATGTGGGATGAATCCGAGACACCTCAGGAGTTGAATGATGAATTGTATCTGGGACTTGAGTGCCGACTTCTCTGACCCCCACACCAGGATGTCGTCGATGTATGTCTCTATGTTGATACCCCTTAGGTGAAGAAAGGTCATGATAGGTGACGTGATTCTTGTGAAGCACCAAGGGGCGATGGAGATGCCGAACGGCAGAACCTGCCACTCGAACCGTCTCCCGGCAATGATGAATCGAAGATATCGGCGATGATGTTGATGAATGGGAACATGAAGGTATGCATCCTGGAGGTCGATGGATGCTAGCCAATCGTCCGGTTTTAGGCGGGACCGTAATGCTGGAACTGATGTCATTTTGAAGTGTGGAGGTGGCGCTAGAGTGTCGTTGAGTCGACGTAGGTTTATAATCATGCGAAGCTGATCTGTGTCCTTCTTGGGCACGAGGAAGACAGGACTGTAGAATCCTGGACTTGCTTCTTCCACGGGTAATTCCCTGACCGCGCCCTTGTCCAATAACACTTGTACTGACTCCAGTAATGTCCGTACATGTTCTGGCCGAACTGGAAGACGTGATGGTTTGGGTCTGGTGATGAGCTTGGGGTACTCTAGGAAAGTGAGGAATACTCCATCTCTGAGTGATCTGGTGACCCACTTGTCGTCTGTGATAAGCTTCCAGTTCCGCCAGAATATCTGTAGACGTCCGCCTACGACCGGATGATTGAATACCTTGAAATCTGGGAGGATGAAAGGATGATGATGATGACGGGTTAAAAACTGAGGCTGGGGACCGTCAATTCCGACGGTCGGGTTTCCCTCTGCCCCGATCAGGAAACTTCCCTCCTCTGCCACGAAATGGTCCTTTCCCGTAGGAACGAAAATTCTGTTGGCCGTCCTGCTTGGGTAGACTGCTCGAGTCTGGATGTGATGGCTGCGTAGGACGTCCTCCTCTGGTCGATTTGCCTTGACCTTTACCCTTGCCCTTGCCTTTATTCTTGCTGTAGGTTAGGGCTCCGATCATGCGGGAAGTCTTTTCGTCATTGACGGCAGGCATGACTGTCGAAATGGCCTGGTTGAAGAGATACTCAGATGACAAGGGTTGCTGTGCCAGTTCATTCTTCACCGATTCCAAAACCTCAGACTTTGGATGTTTAAGGTATGCCGCTCGTCGAGCCTGCACCATCGTAGCATAGGTAAACGCCCCTGTTTCCATGAGATCCACATTAGACTTGTTCATCGAATCGATAAAGGCTGTGAGAAAGTTCACCTTGGGTTGTGAGAAAGTCAGGGATCCATCTTTATGCTTTAAGTCTGGATCCTGAATCACCCTGGAAATAGCCGTCAGGAACCAATCGGAGTAAGATGTAATCCTGTGTTGTGTCAGCATCATGTCCTCCACAGCACAGGCCTGCTTCTGTTGAAGTACCACCGCTGGCGTCTTTGAGAAATTCAACAGTCTGTCAAGATCCGGGTCCGACTT